>CM074726.1:57052104-57082104 GCA_037306005.1 Rhinophrynus dorsalis | reverse complement strand
ACTGACATTTTACTTTTTTTTTTTTTTTTTTTTTTTTTTTAAGGACCTTTAATATGGAAAATATAAAAATATGCACATTGAATCTCCAGTGTTGTACTAATTAACCCTCTGAGTGCCAGAGAGAGATGCGTTGGAGACCTTTCTTGCATTCAGAGTGTTTAAAAGCCCGATTGAAATTAATATATATGTGTGTATGTATATATATATATATATATATATATATATAATATACATTTTTTTTTGCTCGTCCCCTACCTATAGTGCAGTTGGTTTGTCCCAGAACGACTCCTGTTTCAGTTTCCCAAATACAGTTCAAGGGGCTGTATTCAACAGCCTACAGAGCTGTAGCTCTGGGGTAAGCCAACTGCATTATAGGAGACAAATGTAAATTCTCTGTGATTTAAATATGGATTTTAACTCCTTCAAGTGCTAGAGGAGTCTCCAGAGTTTGCTTTGCAATGCACTGGAAACCTTGGTAGTATTCAAGGCGATACTTGATACCGATGAGATAGCTCAGTGGTAAATTCCCTGACTATGGAGTCTATTCAACCTCAGTGTTGCAGGTTCGAATCCCGGCAGGGTCAACTCAGCCCTTCATCCTCCCAAGGTCAATAAATGAGTACCATTGATTGGGTAATAATAACATCTATTATTTCAGCAGCCGATTTGGTTAATACCGAGAGCTTGCGCTGAAAGCGCTTTGAGTCCCACTGGGAGAAAGGCGCTATATAAATACTAGTTGTTGTTGATACTTGCTCTATTTAAATTGAATGCAATTTTGGGAATTTTTATACGTTCCCTATAGTGCAGTTGGCTGTTCCCAGAACTGCACCTCTTGCCCTTCCTGAATACAGGCCTAATAGCTTAGTAGTGAGAGGAGAATCTGCACTAACACTTCTGTATTGTGACTTTTCCCAGACAGGAAATGGTTGTGGGCTCCCCTCCGCGTGCAGTCCGCCACGGAGACATGGTTCAGCTAGTACACGGAATGACTGCCCGCTTCCTTAACACGTATGTACCGTGTGATGATTTACATGACTACATAATGTCTGCAGCATATATGCATCCTGAGGCTGATGTGATATAACAGACTGGATCCATTCTGCACTAAACCAAGTTCTCTACAGAGACCAATATTCCTGTTGATTTAATTAGGGCTGAATGCTGGTGACAACTCAAATGCAATGCTTTGGAGCACTTGTATATAGGGGGATTAAATGTCCTAATTCAATTAATGGTAATTTTATTTTTTACCCTTTGATGCACTTGGTTTGTTCCCAGAATTGCTGCACATTTCTGTTAGTCCATTGGCCTCCCTTTTTACATGATTTCGCAGTGTGGAGAACACATGTATTTTATCATTTCCCTTGGTGGACATCCATGTCTAGTAAACGTGTCTGTCATGGACAGATTGATCCTGTGTTTGTTGTGTTCTGCATTCAGGCACGATGTGGCTGCACCCTTCTCTCTGTACTCACAAGAAATCTCCTGCTACATTGATTACAACATTTCCATGCCGGCTCAGACGCTCTGGAAAGTGGTGAGTGTCTTTAACAAGGGGGCACTGGGGCTGAACCACTTCACTGTCTGAGGCTCACGCTGCCTCTACTCACAGCATGTAAAGAAGGTCCGTTGAGAAAAATGTCTTCTGTCCACTTTGGGACCTCTGAAAATGTTTGGCTCAATAAATCTTCTATTTTTCTCTATCCGTACTCTGCGTGCTGACCATTCATCAGTCTGGTCTACCAGGTAGATGGTATACATCTGTGATTATGGGCCGTGATCCAACAGCACAGACACTAGTTTATTTAACCATTTCGTGCCAGAGGGATACAAAACACATTGTAAAGCACTGGCACTGAAAAGGTTAATATTGATAGTGTGTGTGTGTGTGTATATGTGTATGTATGTATGTATGTATGTATGTATGTGTGTGTGTATATATATATATATATATATATATATATATATATATATATATATATATATATATATATATATATATATATATATATATACACATATATATATATATATACACATATATATATATATATACACACACACACCACACCTCCTGGATAAAACCTCAACATTCTATCACACTCTTATAAATGATTTTTGTCCCCTATCCTGACCAGAACTCTCGCACTGTATTCAGCACCTGAACCAAAGCCCAGGTGCACATTCCCAAACAAAAATGCAACAGGTAGAAATGAATGGCAGCACCCATGGGATTTATGATGGGGGGAAAAAAAAACTCATACTTTAATGAGGCAAAAATATAGGTCAACGTTTCGGTCCACACACGGACCGAAAGGTCCCTGTGTGGAACGAAACGTTGACCTATATTTTTGCCACATTAAAGTTTGAGTTTTTTTTAATCCTAAGTCCTAGAGAGAGAGCCTCCTTAGCTTTTTCACTATAAGGCCACTGAACCCAGTTGAATAGGAAGATACCGAATTTAAAGAGAGTGCTATGACCTGTGTGATATGAAAATTGATGCTTAGACTCTTACGTCCAGCTGTCTGCACACCCAACTCCTGCAGCATACTCATGACATTGATGGTATACGTCCTTCCTGACGCGTTTCACTTGTCCATTCTTTGCAGGAGATTGTGAACAGGGAATCTGACGTGGACACGTGGAAAACAATTGTGTCCGAAGTGAAGCTGGTTCATGTGAACACATCTGCAGCCCTAAAGGTCCTTGTGGGAAGAAATGTGGGCATTCATCTGGCATGTCGATAAGATATTCGAACATCCTACCAGTGCAGACTATTTATCATTTTTTCCTCCCTTTTTATTCCCTCCCTTTTTTCTTTCTCTGTTCTGTTCCCACTGATCCCTCCAGCTCAGTGGGTCAGCGCTGCCAGATTGGGGTTTCCGGCAGTTAGAAGTCGTTGGGGAGAAGGCATCGAAAGGCTCTCACCAGAGCTTAGTGTGGAATGTGGAAGAACATCGATACGGCAAGAGTAAGCACAGAGCCCCTGTATGTACCCCACTGGCCCAAAGTTATTACAGATGTTTAACCCTTTGAATGCCAGAGGGGTAGTCAATGCATGGTATACCCTACTGGCACTCAAAGGGTTAACCTTTTAAGGGCCAGAGGGGTACGCTATGCATTGCATACCCCTCTGTCACTCAGAGGGTTAAAACAATCCACTTGTTACTTGGACTACAACTCTCATCATGTTTAGCCAGCAGACTAATATGCTATTGCATACACTGGACTGGCAGGAAGATTTGGGGCTTTAAAAGGAACACTAAAACATCTTAATAATAATCATCCACTTGCACTAATCTGGGCAGAAAATTTTAGTAGCCACTGTCAATCAGTTTCCCAAAAAATGTATATTGGACTAGATATCACATCTATTGATAGACTCCATGACACCAAACCCCTCCTAATGCAACAAGTGGGAGGAGTTTTGTACTCCTCCATTGACACGATATCCAGTATTTAATCAAGATTAATTCTGGGGAACCAAACGCCAGAGAACTGAATTCATAGGTGCCATTAGTCTTTTTTGCCCAGCATCTGGCAAGTGAGCACTCCTTGTCCCTCTTGGTGTTAAAGGGATAGTAATGTTTCACAATAAAAGCAACTCCGATTAATCTTCTTAGTATTTGGGCCATTGAGAATGTTATTTCAATACTGTCAGAGTTGTAGTCCAAGAGTAATTGAATGATAAAGTATCCCCCTCCCGCCCCTTTTACTGATGTAACACTGCTCACCTCAGAGCAGCAAGACTGTCTGGATGGATCGCAGAGAGGAACAATCTTCAGTGATCATAAGGGAAAACCTGTCAAGGGGGGCAGGGTTTTCATTGTTCTCACAGTAAGAAGAGTGTCCCTTCCTGTGAGCTGTCCGGTCAAGAGACTAGATTCCACATCTGAGGGGAGGTGACTTACACTAAGTAAAAGGGACGGGAGGGGGATACTTTATCATTCAATTACTCTTGAACTACAACTCTGACAGTATTGAAATAATACTCTCCATGGCACAAATACTATGAAGATTAATTGTAGCTGCTTTTTATTGTGAAACATTACTATCCCTTTAAACCAAATTAGAGCCTGTTATTCCTTGTGTATATTTCCCATTAATTACTCTAGATATCTCCAGCCCTGTTTTTGTGACTACTGCCTTCTTTTTTTCCTTACAGGTAAGGAACAGGCAGAAAGGGAACAGGAACTGCATTCTTCAACCCAGATGGACGTGGGAAGGAACCTGAGTTTTATGGCTCGATTTTGGGAGCTGCAGGTATCGTTCACTCCCGTGATTCCTAGACTTAGCAATGTAATCTGCTTTTGCTGTATGTCTGCTAATGTTTATGTAGATTTATAGTAAAAAATAACTGCAATGAAAAACAAAAACCCTCCTAACTTAGATGGCAAAGAGGTGAGCACTGTAGGAGGGAATTTGCATTGATCTAAACAGGGATTTTAATCTCTTGAATGCTAGAAAGTCCTTCAGTGCAAAACAAAAATGTGCCACCCATGACGTATTTAAATATTTGCATGTGAAAGTCCAGAGCGTGTCTAATCCCCCCCACCGGCCTTTTCCTTACAGTGGAAGATGCTCACCATGAGGAGCGAGAGCCCTGAACACAAGTACAGCTCGTCCCCTGTAGACTGGGTCACTCTGGACACCAACATTGCCTACTGGCTCCATCCCAAGAGCACGGTGAGCGATGGGAGCTCCTGGGCTGGGCAAATAGGAAGAAGATCTTGTTAACATTGAACTCCTTGTGGACGAGAGGCTTGTGCAGTGAATTGCAAAGCATACCCTTCTGGTCCTCAAGGAGTTAACCCTTTGAGTGTCAGAGGGGTACGCAATGCATTTCTTTGCAATGCGTTGCGTACCCCTCTGCCACTCAAAGGGTTATTGTGGAACTTTAATTAAAATTAAAGTGCTCCTCAAATCATTATTCACATAGTGATACGCATATAAATACTTTTATTATTCTGAAACAGTCCGGTATTATTGAGAAATACAGCTTGTTCAGCAGGCATCTGTGCGCCAGCCTCTTCCTGTACCTTAAGGTACCATGGAACACCCCCTCACCAATCGTGGAGGAGACTGGGATGGATAGCGCAGATTCACAGATGCCTCTTTGGCGAGATGTCTGCGCTGTTGCCTTCCAAAAAAGTTGTATTTCTCAATAATGCCGCATTTATTCAGGATAATACTAGTATTGATATGCATATTGCTTCTTGAATAATGATTTGGAGGCATTTTAATGAACGTCCCGCTTTAACACAGGGGTAAGCAAACTTTGGCTCTCCATCTATTAGAAAATTTGTTTGCTGGTTGGTGATGATGGGGCATTAAAGGCTCCAAAAACTGGATGTCTTAAGATCTCATAGCTCCATGGATGCTCCATACCACAGAGCTGAGGATGAACAATAAAAGGGTCACCCTATTGCAGCATTCTCCTGTATTTAACCCCCTTCATCACGCCCTGCAATTGACCACTCCAGCCTTTGTGCAGGGGACCAGTCTTGGGGAAACCAACTGCAATGCAGGGGAAACGTTTAAAAAAAATCTGATTAAAATAATGCTTTTTAACATCTTGAATGACCAATGGCTCCTGTGCATTGCTTTGAGGGGGTTAACACTTTGAGTGCCATATTGGCATGCAACACGTTAAAAGCTCAATTTAATGCCATAGGAATGCTATGCCTACTATCGTTTGCAGTTGGTTTGCTTCCAAAACCGCCTCATTTTGTTCCCTCTTTTTAAAGCTTTGAGTGCCAACGCATTACATTGGGTACCTCTCTGTTTAAAGATGTATGTTAAGGTTCCTGTACACAGCGTGATGTTAGTTGGAGTCCTGTTAAATGTGTGTGTATGGGGCTCTGAACGAACTGATCTCACAGCCCCAGTCAAGATCTCTGTGGTTTGGTCTGTTGGGGGTCGCACACAGCGATTTGATATCCAGGCGATGAAAAATGTAAAGCTAGACTGACCTCCAAAAATGCAAATTTGGTCATTTTGACAACACTGGTTTTAACCACACGCAGATATATGTACAGTCTGGTACATTCTGACCTGGTTGGATGGATGAAATTACGCTGTGGAACACTTCATAGCGTTGTACAGTTGTGGCCGCCCTAAAGTGTAATCCTATTTTTACTCCTCCCCTTTTTCACATCTGCCAGTATAGTTATTTGTATGTGCTTCTAGGCTCAGATTCAGCTCCTGGGTAATCCTGTGATCTGGTATTCTGCCAACGTCGGTGCCCTGCTGTACTCTGCACTGCTCCTGTTCTACCTGCTGCGCCAGCGGAGAAGGATGTATGATATCCCTCCAGGTATGTGTGTAGGAGGGAAGGTGCGCACCTGTGCCAGGTGGTGCAAACAGCACCCTGGCATGGAGCCAGTCTGGGTCATATACACAAAGATAGCAGAGAACTTCTAGGCCAAACAGATTGGACAAATTCCTGTTGGTTTAAATGGATTGTTTTAATCCCATGAATGAGGCCTCCTGTGTATTGCTTTTTACCAGAGAGGAACAGCACTCCTATACAGTGCCTTTAATGTACCTTTTGGACAAAAGTGGGTTAAAGGATCAGTAAAGTTGTTTTTATGAAAAGTGCATTTTAAGTGTTTTCCTGCCAAGTAAAATGTATATCTAATTGCCAGCGGATGCATCATTCAAATGTTACCACAGTTCAAACTCCCACAAACTTTGTGTTATCACATACTGTGGAGAGCTGTAACCTGCAGTTCTCCTCTACCATGGATTCCAGTAGAATGTCTGGACATGAAGTTGCACTGTTACTCACAGATTAAAAATAAATAAATACATTTGAATGGTAATAATTTTTGAACAAAAATATCTCCCAGCAGGAAAAGCCCTACAGTAGGTTTATTTTCCCATAATAAAAGATTTTTGCTCCTTCATACAGCCTTTGTGGATAGATGCCCGCTCCAATATTCCACATACTAAAATATGTCCAATCTTGACCCAGATTCGTGGCTGACGTTGAAGCTGACTGGAGCAGTGTGTCTTGGAGGCTGGGCAGTGAATTACATACCCTTTTTCCTCATGGAGAAGACGCTTTTCCTGTATCATTACCTTCCTGCTCTGACTTGCCAGATCCTGCTGCTGCCCCCGCTGGTAGAACACACGCAACAACATCTACTCAGGTACTTCTGCTTCTTGGTCAGGAAAAGGGAGAACTGACACAACAGGGAGTCTGTTATGTGGGGTGACTGGCTGGGATCTGATGTGGCAACAGGAGATTTCAGGTTCAATTTTATATTCCATTGTCAATCTACAGCAGGTGTAGTCAATGCTTGGTTGAGGACGATGGGAGTTGTAGTTCCCAACAGCTGAGGTTCAAATATTGACTACTGCTAATCTACACCATAAAATGAGCCTTTAATAGTTGGTCCTTGATTTCTTTAACCCTTTGAATGGCAGAGGAGAGAGTAACACACTGCTTTCCACACACCTCTGACATTTAAAGGGTGAGCAGTAGTACTTGTCTAGGTATATGTCTTTCATATAACAGCAGTCTAGTATATTGATATATTTGCTTTGGAGTTGTTACGCTTTAGCTGGATGATGGCATTTCACGGTATGTAAATACACATCTGTAGGACGTGGGTGGAGCTTTTTCCCTATGGTTTATCTCATTCAGCGGGTGGATGCCTACTTTAGTTAACACTGCCCGACAATCTTAACGCAGACCAGTAATTATAGTTAACTCTAGATACAATGCAAATAAAGAGAAATGTCTGACTGCTGTGTGATGGACTCCTAGCTAGGTAAGTGCTTCTGTTACACACAGTAATTATATAGATACACCTGACTGCTGTGTGATGGACTCCTACCTAGGTAATTCCTTCTGTTACACACAGTAATTATATATAGATATACCTGACTGCTGTGTGATGGACTCCTACCTAGGTAAGTGCTTCTGTTACACACAGTAATTATATAGATACACCTGACTGCTGTGTGATGGACTCCTACCTAGGTAAGTGCTTCTGTTACACACAGTAATTATATAGATACACCTGACTGCTGTGTGATGGACTCCTACCTAGGTAAATCCTTCTGTTACACACAGTAATTATATAGATACATCTGACTGCTGTGTCATGGACTCCTACCTAGGTAAGTGCTTCTGTTACACACAGTAATTATATAGGTACACATGACTGCTGTGTGATGGACTCCTACCTAGGTAAATCCTTCTGTTACACACAGTAATTATATAGATACATCTGACTGCTGTGTGATAGACTCCTACCTAGGTAAGTGCTTCTGTTACACACAGTAATTATATAGATACACCTGACTGCTGTACAATGGCCTCCTACCTAGGTAAGTGCTTCTGTTACACACAGTAATTATACAGATACAACTGACTGCTGTATGATGGACTTCTACCTAGGTAAGTGCTTCTGTTACACACAATAATTATACAGATACAACTGACTCCTGTATGATAGATGTGTTAGATATTGTTATAGCTTTATAAAATGTATACGGGCTTCCGGGTAACATTTATTGAGGCTGATGGGCTGAGTCCTGGCACAAAACTCCCTATCGACTCAAAGCGGGATTTTAAACATTGAATGCTAGAGAGGTCTTTCTAGAGTTCACTGTGCTAAAAGCCCCATTATGATCAGTGATGAGTTCGGGGACATTTGGTTGTGTAACTGGTTTGCTGTAGATGTCCCTAATCTTTTGCTTCCTCATCCTCCTGTAGGTCTGAAGCTTTGAGGAACACCTTCTCCGCGCTGGTGGGAGTGTGGATGTGCAGTGTATTCCTAACATACCGCAGACTCTGTCCATTAACATATGGAGATCCTCCCCTCTCCCCCGCAGAGCTGCGAGGTCTGAGATGGAAGGACAGCTGGGACATATTGATCAGAAAAAAGTGACACTGTATCCCATTTCTGACACCAGTTAACTCCAGTCCAGATGGAAGAATTCAGCACTGTCTAAACCATAAGAATAATTTTGGACCAGACAAGCTGATTACTTTCCTTGAATACTAGAAGAATTTTGTTGGGAACATCTCTAGGATCTAAGGGGTTAATGAACTAGTAAGAAAGTAAGTAGTCTGTTTAACACTATTTGTTGGGACTGAATGTAATCACTAATAGAACCTTATGTTAATTGTTTGAATGCTACATGGGTGTGTAATTAATTGCAGAGCAATGAGCAGCACATCCCTGCGGCACTCAAAAAGTTAAAAGAAAACTGGCGTTCATTCTGGAGCAAACCAGAGGCACCATAGGGAAGTAATTATTGCTTTTTAAATGGGGCTTCGAACCCCATAAATTCTAGACAGGTCTTCAATGCATTGCTTTGGTGACCTTTCTAGTAATTAAATGGTTCAACCCCCACTTACTCCCAGAATTCTTATTGATGTATGTTGTCACTCTGTCATGTAGATGGTTTGCCTCAGCCATAATCCAATTCTGTTTATAAAGTGGAACTTTCATCCGATTAATATATAGCCCCAGATCTTAACTACAATAGAGATAAAATAGAACTTTTTAGGTAGACACGCAGCGGGGAACAGCGCAGACATCTTGCAGAGACGGCACCTCTGAGTCTGCCCTGTCCGTCCCCTTCAACGCCACGATTGGTGAGTTGGACGCTTTGTGCCATAAGGCACCGGAAGGGGCAGAGATTGCCTACAGCAAGATCCCAGCCGGTGCTTGTCTGCATAAAAGGCTTTATTGTTCTCTAATGCAGCAATTATACTTGAAAATAAAACTACATCTATGCATATCGCTAATGTAATTATGATTTGGGGCTCTATATTAATCGAATGAACGTTCCACTTTAACGTAGGACCTTAATTCTGTAGCAAGTTGCTGTAGGTGCATTGTCCTAAATTACTTTTACTGTAATAAGTACAGAAACCTGTCTCACCCACTTCACCATGAGTAGGATACATTCTTAGCATCTAAGTGGCTAAAAAACGATTAGAGAATACAAAGCAGTGTTACCCCTAACAGTGCCCAATTAGAAACACACTACGTCGATGTTTAGTGATGAGACAACACTTATCTTTTTCAATTTTTTTTTTTAATGAAAATTATTTATCTGAACAGTTGTTTGTTCTTGTAGAAGACATAGATAAGTCCAACTATGGGTACAATGTATGGAAGCTGTAACAATGAATACTGATGTACATTAGTATAACACATATTGGGGTAAACCTTTTGTGTACTAAGCATTATACACTAACAGCAAAATGAGTCCTCTGTGGTTTAATTCAAGATACCCTAGTGCGGTGGTTCTCAGGGACCCCTAACAGGCCAGGTGGTTAGGATTTCCCTGCTTGTACACAGGCGAGTTAAGCAGCAGCTTAGTCCTGTAATTATCCCACTTGTACACAAGCAGAGAAATCCTAGAGACCTGGCCTGTTAGGAGTCCCTAAAAAGAGAGTTGGCAACCTCCTGAGTGCCAGAAGGCTTTGCACACTTATCTGGCACTCAACTTGTTAAACCCTTGCCTGCGAGAGAGATCATGCAAGGTATTGCTGTGCAATGCAGTGGAGATGTCTTAACCCCTTAAGGACTGGCTGCGCATGGATGTGGCCGGCGCTTAACAAGGACCATTTTTTTATTTTCTGTGATTCCAAATCAGGGCTCCCCCCGAATGGTGTGCAGCCCTCACTTCTTGTCATGGGTCCTTATCGCACGTCTGACCCATGACGTGCCAGTACAGTCATGGTTCCTTAAGGGGTTAAGCAACAGAGCCCCTGTATGTGAGCAATAAAAGGTAATATGCCCCCTGAAATGTGAACTATTAGTGCAAACTACAGACAACTCACTCTTGTCCAGGGCTTTTACTTTTCCTACTCTTCTTTAGAGCAGTTGGCCCTGCTTGTGGAATTTTATTCAGTGATAACCTACTATTATTTTTGGAGAAGTTTTATTATGGCCAATAAAAACAATTTAATATGTATATAGCATGTTCTGAGATTTTAAAGGGGTAGTAATGCCCGTTTATAACTTTATTTAACATTAAAGTATTTGGAGAAAATGCCATCTCTCAAAACCCTTATGGTTTGAGAGATATTCACCACCAAAGTTTCCCTTTTCCGGCTGACAGCAGGAGATTTAATTCGGCTGACTCGAGGCGGCTCTTCAGCAGATCCGAAATAGTTATTTAAAAAGAACTACTTCAATAGAACAGCCTACAAAGTGTGTTTGCAAACCAAGCACACTTTGTAGACAGTTCCAGTGAAGTCATTCTTTTCGCTCTCAATATTTTTATTGAAATACAAGAACAATATCAGTAACAAATTACAATCAAGCATAAAGGACAGGACAAAGTTTCAGAGTAGAGCATAGCCCAAAAGAACACAGTAACAAAGATCACACTCTGGCAGTAATTACACAAGTGAACCGGCTTAACCCGGTGAAACTTCGCATATAAGTCAGAAGAGCAGATTACAGAGCTAAAATGCCCCAAGAAATAGAAGATGACAAGAAGTCCATAGCAAGGAAAATAGTAAAGATAGAAAAGAGAAAAAGGAAAGAGGAAAATAGAGAAGATAGAGAGGTCCAATATCAAGGTCAAATGGATCCTGCGTCCAGGGAAGGTCCTACAACAGCAGCACGTCCGTTCACAACACTGGGTGCTAATGGTCAATGGTTAATGGGTAATGGTTAACGGTCATTGGTTAATGGTCAATGTTCAGTGGTCAATGGTCAATGGCTCCCAGGGGACCAAGCCAGGGGCCGAAGGTAGACTGAAAAATCTCCATGGTGCCCGTGGAGTAAGCATACATACGCTCCATATTTAACACTGCCATGGCTCTCATTTTCCATTCCAACAAAGTAGGCGAGCAGGAGGTCCTCCAATGCTTGGGAATGCACATCCTAGCTGTTGTAACCAAAAGCATCCAACTCCTGTAGGCCTGTCTCGTACTACGTCGCCCCTGAGTCGACTCTGGAAGAATACTTAGTAACAAAACTTCGGGTGTAAAGGGCAAAACTAAGCCTGAAATGGAAGTCACCAGGTCATACACTGACTTCCAGAATCCACGAATCAAATCACAGGACCACCAGATATGCAAGAGGGAGCCTTCTTGTAATTCACATCTCCAGCACAAACCTTTTCCCCCATCCCGAAATTTAGCCAACAATAATGGAGTTCTATACCACCTAGTCAGTAACTTATAATTCGTTTCCCTACACTGTATACTCGGAATATACTGTTTAGAAAGAGCCATGGCCCATCTCCACTGCCCTTCAGTAAAGGAGATTGCTAAATCTTTTTCCCATGCAGATTTAAATTTACAACACAGAGTAGACTGCGGATCAACTAACAGAGTATATAGACAGGATAGCTCCCTATGCAGTCCTCCTTGAGCAATGACAATTTTCTCAAAAGTTGTAAGTGGGCGAGGGTTATACGTACGAAATTTGGAAGTTGAGAATAAATGCTTAATTTGCAGATAACGCCAAAATTCCGAGCTAGGTAATCCAAAATCTTTGCACAGCTCATTGAAGGAAGGAACACCACTCTCTCTCCATAGATGATCTAGGTCTACCAAACCCACCTCCTGCCATCTAGAAAATGCCGAATATTCAAGACCTGGAGCAAAATCTGGGTTGGCCACAACCGCGTATAGAGGCGAAGGATGTGGAGACAAAGAGTACGTCTTATTGCAGTGGGACCAAGAGTCAAACAAGTGAGACAGGATAGGATGTGATCGCACAACTGATACTCGAAAGCCAGTCACAGACCACAGCAACTGACTAACAGAGAGAGGCCGAATCATATCCCGCAACATAAAAGCCCAATCCTTCGAACTATATGAACCACATAGATCAAGAAGAGTGACCAGTGTAGAAGCCCTCCAATACCTAAGCACATCTGGGGCCCCCAGACCACCCTCCCCAAGTTTCCTAGATAAAACTCCTAAGTTAAGTCTGGGGGGTTTATTCTGCCAAATGAAGGTTAGGATCAAACGTTGAAGAGATCTAACATGAGCTCGAGGTAGGCGCAACGGGAGAGATCTAAACAAATACAATATTTTCGGAAGTAGTACCATCTTAGACAGGTTAACCCATGCAGTCCAGGACAAAAAAATAGATCCCCAGGAGGTAATATCAGAGCGTAATGTTTCTTCCAGCTTAGCAAAATTAACCCCCATCAAAGTCTTAAGGGTCGGAGTGAGATAGACTCCCAAGTATTTCAGATGGCTCTGTTTCCAAACGTACGGGAATAACCTAATCAATTCCTCCCGAAGGTGCTGAGAAATATGTAACGGAAGAATCTCTGATTTGTCATAATTAATTTTCATACCCGAGAGAGCTCCATAAGAGGTGAGGATAGATGACAGGGCTTCCAGTGAAGCTTTAGGATTAGACAGAGTAGCCAAAATGTCATCAGCGAAACAGGACAATCTAATTTCCCGATCACCACAACAAATACCTCTAATCTGAGGAGAGGACCTGATCTGGGCCAATAAGGGCTCTAGAGATAAAACAAAGATGAGTGGGGATAAGGGACAGCCTTGTCGTGTGCCGTTCCGTATAGGAAACACTGAAGAGAATACTCCATTCGCAACAACCTGAGCTGAG
The DNA here is from genome assembly GCA_037306005.1 of Rhinophrynus dorsalis. Classification (NCBI taxonomy): domain Eukaryota; kingdom Metazoa; phylum Chordata; class Amphibia; order Anura; family Rhinophrynidae; genus Rhinophrynus; species Rhinophrynus dorsalis. Next base: position 57,068,524 of record CM074726.1, on the reverse strand, counting down.
GGGTTAGAATATAACGAGAGGATGGCAGTCAAAAAATTATGTCCCAGACCTATCCATTTAAGTACCGCCTCCATAAAGCTCCACGTAACCCTGTCGAAGGCCTTCTCCGCATCCAATGATAATAATAAAGAGGGTGCCCCCGACAGGTTAGCAGCATGAATTAGACATATAGAACGAATCAAATTATCCCTTGTTTCTCTACCAGGAACAAATCCAGCCTGATCAGGCGCTATGAGCGTCGGTAACAAAAGGCGCAGTCTATTAGCCAAAATCTTCGCAAATAGTTTCAAATCATTATTCAATAATGATATGGGCCTATAACTACTACACCGGGTGGGGTCTTTACCGGGTTTAGGGATAACTGACACATAGGCCAATAGAGACTGTTGGGACCAAGGAACTCCAGACATCACGCTGTTAAATACCTGATGCAACCGAGGAAGCAGTAAATCCTGAAAGGATCTATAATAAAGTATGGATAAACCATCAGGTCCCGGGCTCTTCCCTAGGGGGGTCGAGGTCAATGCCGATTTAATTTCCTCAATCCTAATGGGGAGTTCTAAAGTCCGAACCTCCTCCGGAGATAGACGCGGGAGATTCGAGGCCTCCAAGAAGGAGGCGATTGCCTCTGTTCCAGGCTTGTGTCGATCAGTGGCACTCCCCTCCAAATTATACAATTTCGTATAAAAGTCGCCAAAAGCTTCAGCTATCTGGGTATAATCATGTGTCCGAGATGTTGGAGAAGTCTGGATACATGGAATATGGGAGAGACCCCTATCCCTCTTAATGAGCCTCGCCAGAGTTTTCCCACATTTACTCCCATGTAAATAATTCTGATAACGATACCACATATGGGATTTAATCGTCTGAGCCTTAAGAATAGCACTCAATTCTGCTCTTGTGGATACTAGTTTATCATACAAGGGAGGGGAGGGTGTAGACTTATGTGCCCTTTCCAAATACTGAATCACATTTAATAAACCTAATACTGCCTGATCCCTCAGCTTCTTCTGCCAGCTACCAAGAGAAATAAACGACCCTCTAATGCAACACTTATGTGCTTCCCATACTACAGGAGTAGGTATTGAACCACTACTATTAATAGCAAAGAAATCCTCCAAATCCTTCTCCACTCTAGACCTGACCTCAGCCATTGCCAACAATGCTTCATTAAGTCTCCACCGTCTCGCGGGTTTCGACATACCAGAAAAAATGAGGGACACACTAACCGGGGCATGATCCGAAATATGTATAGGAGCAATATTGGCATCCTGTACCATTGAAAGGCAGAATTGGCTGATATATAGATGATCAATCCTGGAGTATGAACCATGAGGAGCTGAAAAAAAGGTAAAATCTCTAATGGTGGGATGTAAACAACGCCACACATCCACTAACTGCATGGACAGAAGGAGTTTAGATAAGCCAGAAGAAATGAGCCGCGCAGTCCTGCCTCTCCCTGTAGAATAGTCCAAGGAGGCATCCATACCAGCATTAAAATCTCCTCCCAACACAATAACACCAACACTAAAATGCTCCAACTGACGAAATACATCCCTATAGAATGACAATTGTCCAGTATTAGGAGCATAAATATTAGCCAGAGTAACTTGAGTACCAGCAATAGTGCCCTTCAAAAATAGAAAGCGGCCATTTGCATCCTCCAAAACGCCTGAACACTGCCAAGGCACTGCCCTGCCTACCAAAATAGCCACCCCCTTCCGTTTTTCATCGCAAGAGGCAGTCCAGACAGAAGGATACTGCTTAGAGACAAGTTTAGGATGTGCATTTCGCTTTAAATGAGTCTCTTGTAAGAAAGCGATATCAGTTTTAGAGCGGACAAGTTCCCTGAGAACCATTGACCTCTTCTCAGGGCTGTTATAACCCCTAATATTGTGGGTGGTGACCCGCAAAGCCGGTCTAGCCATAATCCAGTATGTAAATAGATAGTCCTATAGTAGTGACCACACCAAGCCATTTGTACACATGAATGGACCAAAAAGGGAAGATAAAAGGTATAGAGAAAAGGAAGGAGAGAAAAGAAGAGGCAGAAAGAAGGAAAAAAGCCAAAAAGAGCAAGAGAATAAGAAGCAGAAAGAGAAAACAGTTAGCAAAAGCCGCTATGCGAGCCGGAAGGGCCCTATAGAGCCCATGACTCACACGTCTGCAAGGTGCGGCAAGGATCCACAGATCCAATAAGCACTGTACTAAAGGCACAGGAAATAGCATCATCAAGAGGGGAAAGAGGTCACACGCAATCCCCCCTGACCCACTGGTTCCATTATATACTTTTAAATGAAAACTCCCAGAAACAGAATTAAATCATAAACCCCAAAACAGCTAATACGAACATTGAATATTAAAAGACCGATTTCACTAAACAGAAAAAAAGAACAAAAGCATAGTGCGATGTCGAGTCGGACCGACAGATCATGCGCAATCAATAATTGTGGGAAGTCCAAATGAGCAGTCGGTCCAAGTCGAGATCACCCACTCATAAAAGCGATAAGCCACCAAAATAGCTTGATTCCACCTCCCCCCATACCATAGGTCACTCCAGAAAGCAGGAGAGGAAAAGCGTATCACTATGGAGACCCGTCAGGACTCCTAGTACCTCATAGCCCTGCATGAACAGTACCCGAGGGAGGCGGAATCCCCAGAACCCTCTTACACATATAACCTCCCAACAAAACCCATAGCACCTCCAACCCATGATGTCCCGGGCCTCGAAAGAACCGCGACACCACGGGTTAATCAAACATACTCGAATCCCCTCTCATTGTCAAATCCCGACTTACACAAGACATAATACCTAGTACATTGAAACAATAGCATAAAATAGGGAATAGAACACAATAAGATAATAGGCCAAGTCCAACGCTAGACTCGGGATGGGGTATGCGCAACAGCACCTACCCCCGACCGAGTGCAGATGGCTCTGAAAAGAGTGGCACGGGGCGACAAAACGTCGCCTCAACCCTAGTTACAACACATAGTTAACAGGTAAAGAGTACATGAACCAAGTCTCCATAATAGCAAAAAATGTCCAATAAACCCCCGGAATATCATACAATTCCATGTACAGTTCAGTCCAGTAGGTATCGGGTCAGAGTTCGGAGAGATAGTTCCATAAAGGTGGCAAGAGGTATAATAATAAAGCGCCATACGACCTTAATGAACCGCATCCACTGGGCCGTGTGCCCGGGGCTGGATCTCCGCCTTCCTCTTACCGCGGGGCTGCTCCGCCACCAAATGCCAACGCCACCGCTGGTTGGACGCCAATGCCGGGCGAGGTGTTGCGACCATTTCATCCGCTGCTGGAAGCTGAATACTCAAAGCTGCACAGAAATCCGGGGTATCCTCCAACGACCGAAGGACTGCTGAACGTCCATCATGTTGAGCCAGTAAAGAAAAGGGGAATCCCCATTTATATTTAATTCCTAAGGAGCGTAGGTGGGTGGTCACCGGTTTCAGCTGCCTCCGTAGGAACAGGGTATATGGAGAAAGATCTTGGAATATTTGAATATCAACACCAGCATACTTCACAGAGTCCAGGTTTCTACAGGCCTCCACAACCTCAGATTTATCTCTAAAATAGTGTAGGCGGCAAATTACATCCCTTGGTGCGTCACCAGGTAAGCCCCTAGGCCTCAAGGCCCTGTGAGCCCTGTCAATGATAATAGTAGTAGGATCCGGACGATTCAGAATCTGGGCAAACAGGGACTGCAAAAAGGAAGGTAAGTCTTGAGCTGGCGTCGATTCAGGAACTTGCTTCACCCGCAGATTATTGCGTCTCCCTCGGTTATCCAGATCATCAATCCGGTATTGAAGTTGCGCAATAGCGTCGCGTTGTTCTAAACAAGTTTGTTCCAGAGTTTGAAAACGATCTGCAAGTTCTGTTTGCGATTCCTCAACCAAATCAACTCTAGTGGAGAGAGATTGTACATCCTTTTTAAACTCAGCCAACTCCTCCCGAAGTGTCGTAGTAATACCATCTGCGATAATTTTCATGTCCTCCTTAGTCGGAAGGGCTGCCAGGGCATCAGCAGGTAGTACTAGTGGAGCAGGAGTATTACCACTCTCCGTCGTCGCCATAACTGAAGTCTGCAGCGGGTGTGGAGCAGTCTCCAAGGTCTGGTCCGGAACTGTGAAGTAGTGCGTCACTGTGTTACCCCGACGTTTCTGAGCGCCAGATTTCTTCTTTGGGGGCATTTGAAGGAGCAGATCAGCACCAGTACCTGCCAGACATACGATCTAGGGGTTAAATGTAAAAAAGAATCGGGGAATTACTCCATAGGTTGGGTCAGGGCTCAGGAGCTAAGGGATCAAGCGACCATCTTCGTCCGCGGCTAACCACGCCCCCCCGAAGTCATTCTTTTAAATAACGCAATTTCGGCTCTGCTGCAGAGCTACCGGCTAGTCCCCGGACTGGGATCTCCTGTCAGTACGGTGCTGACGTCAGGAGAAGGGGAGGGGAGGGGAGGGAGGAACTTTAGCGGAAAATATCTCTCAATCCGTAAGGGTTTGAGAGATGGCATTTTCTCCAAATACTTTATTTTTGTAACCTCTACAATATTAAATAAAGTTATAAACGGGCATTACTGACCCTTTAAAGGCATAGTATTCTATTATAAGATGTCTCATGCTGGGATATGCTTCATGCAAGTTATTGCAGCTCAAACTAAAGCACAAAATGCAGTTTTCTGCCACTCTTTGTGGAAACAGTTTGTTGTAGCGGGGGAGAACTTTTAATCCTTTGTGTTGTACACCTCTGCCCCTTAAACGGTTAACATAACTTTTAATCCTTCTTCATAACTTACAAGTTTTCTAAACAGATTTCTTCTTAAAGGAAAAAAAAAAACAAAAAACTTGTGGTCTGGAAAGCTCTGCACTTTAAGAAGAAGAGATGGTCCATGAATCGGTATCTCCAGTTCCAAAACATTCTCACTTCAGGATCAATGGTGACCTTTCATAAATATATGTATTTATGCACTGGTATATTTTTTGTACCCCTGACCCTTTGATTGCTAAAAAGATATTCATTGTATGCACTGGATAGCACTTTGGCTCTCAAAGGGTTACAATTCAATTTATGAAAAGTCACTGCTAGGTGGTACTGTGGTACTGTTGCTTTCTGTGGAGAGCTACAGGCAGGGGTATGCAACCCTTTGGCATGTCTGTGTGGGGGGTGCGCAATGTGAAGCCTTAAACCTTTGAGTGCCAGAGGGGTACGCAACGCATTGCATACCCCTCTGTCACTCAAAGGTTTAAAATGTTGTTGGATTACAACTCCCATCATCCAACAGCTGCAGAAGAATGATGGAAGTTGTAGTCCAAGAGCTGCTGGAGAACCTCACATTGCACATCACTGGTCTATTGTAAGATAAACACTCTGATTTCTTAGTTATTCTATGGAGCCTATGCACAAACATCAGTCCAGCCAGACAGAGGCTAAATAGAATGATATAAGAATTGGAGAGTTTAATTATCTTAGTGTTACCTCCCTGTGCTGTTGGGGACTAAAGCACTTATCATCCATTCCTTGTTGGGGGTGAAGGGACTTGTCTCCAACAGTTGAACTGCCAAGGGTGGCCCTATCCCTGTGCCAATGATTTCTCCAAAGAAACATTTTTTAAAATCTTGTTCAAGCTATAATTACTTTACAAGGAAACATCTCCCAGCACAAAAAGAAAATATAATATGTATCTTAAAGGATTAGTAATGCCTTCTTAAAAGTATTGCGTTGATGCTTCTTTATATAAAAAGAGATTGCGCTATATTTAAGTGTTTAGTTTAACCCCTCAAGGATCAGCACTTAAGGACCACGGGGCATTTTTTTTTACGATCAGATTCAGGGCTCGCCGCTGCCAAGACATGCCAGGGCCATCACTGGTCCTTAAGTGCCGGACAGCCGTGATGATCCTGGCACGGCAGTGGACATTAAGGGGGTTAAAAAGTTATGCAGAGAGGACAGGATTTCCCTTACACTTAATTTTGTCCCTCGCTGCAGCTGTTTTCAGCAGTGACATGGAAGAAAGGGGCGGGCTGAGGCTCTTTATCTCTGCATACATTTTTAACCCCTTAACGTCCAGTGCCTACACAAAAGTGAAGATTTAAATATAGCGCAATCTTAGTTTTTATATGAAGACTTGACGCAATACTTTTAAATAGGCATTACTATCACTTTAATAATAATACATTACTATTCTGTTAATACTGAATAAAATTCCCCAGCTCTTGCCTAATGCAGGATATACGGTTCTCTCACCTAGAGAACGTGTGTATTAAAGGGACAGTAAGATCAATGACCACTGCGGATTGGAATAATGATATCCAGTATTAATTAAATATTACTCGTGGGGAACCAATCCACAAAGAATTGGTTCGTAGAGGCCATTACAATTTTTTACCTAGATTACTTTATTTTGGGGATGATATTAGGAGGTGCTGGCGCATTTACAATATCCTTCTTGTTTTAGGGTAACTTCAGAAACCTTTGAAACAAATGATATTGAAAGTGATGCCATAAGGGTCCACTACTTAATATTTTAAGGACTGGATGGGTGCATGATGGGGCAATGTGTCTCTCACCACTCCGGTCTTTAAAGGGTCAAAACATTTCCGAGGCTTCTTTTTTTTTACCCAAAGCATAAGCTTTTGTACTGAATAGCTGCATAGACCTTTATAAAGTAATTAAAGTGCAAAATATTAAGAAAATCACTACAAATGATGTGATCGTACTTAGCCCTTTAGATGCGATGGATATGTCTCTAGAATTCGAAGGGTTAACCCTTTGAGTGCCAGAGGGGTACACAACCCCTACTGCACTTAAAGGGATAAAAGACCAATTTAAATCAACAATAGGAATGTTTATTACCTCCTTGTGGTGCTGCTAGTTTGGCTCAGAATCACACCACCTCTCTTTAGTATGTGTATGTATTTATATATATATATATTATATATACATACACACACACACACACACACACACCACAGGGGTGGACAGATGACTACTCCCACCTATTTCAATTGTACTTTTAAACCCCACGAAATGCTAAACAGATCGCCAGCCACTCTAGCATCCAAGAGGTTAAACATACAATTAATAAGCACTAGAATATACCATCATTACGCACGGACACATATATATATATATATATATAAACAAACTCTCTTTTTAAGGTGCAGGAATAAGATTGCAAAGTAATAAAAAATAGCCTATTTAGCTAGTGCAATCTGCTCACTCACACAGCAGGATAAATGACTAATAGGAAGGGTTAATTACAGCTCTGTAAGCCTATGGGCTGGTTCACACAGGGGCAATGCAGTTGGAGGTTTATGGATAATTGTGCAGGCTGTTCATTAGAGTGACTGACTGAATCATTGCAGTGCCACTAACAATGATCCAATCACAGGCTGGATTCATACCAACAGGGTCCCCATGTGAACAAGCTATACAGGAAGTTGAAATACAATCAGACTTGCTGTACCCACTTCCTGTCCAGTATGGTGCATTGGAACCCACCTTTCCATCATACAGGTAATTTATTTAACTCCTTTCCTGCCCGTGGTATCTACACTACCTCACTGGCAAGAAATGGGTTAAAGGGATGTACATATTGTAGGCCTTTTCCTGCTATGTAAAACAAGGCTTTCCAAACTCCTGGTAGATGATGATTCAATAAAAAGTTATTAGAGAACGGAATACCATTTTTGTGAGTGCTGTTGCTCTCTATGGTAAGGAAACCTTTGATCACCAAATAGAACTTAAGACTGCAACAGCACCACCACTCTAAAACATGGCCACAAAAAACACTGCACTAAAACGTAAGTCTGCTCTAATAACTTCTGAATGAGCCATCTGCCAGCACCCGGCGTTACCTTGTTTTACTCAATAGGAAAAGCCTTTCCCTATATATTTTTCTGACGTATTAGTGTATCTTTTACATAGTATTAAACCCTCCTTAACATTGCACGGTCTTACCTCTCTGTCACCAAAAGAATTAACCCCTGAGGCCCTGCTCCTCAAGGGTTTAAAAAAGGATAAATTGTGGGGGTTCTGGATCCCCCGTTACTACTGGACCATCCTGGTTCCTGAAAGCTTAATACTTAGAGTCGTATGCACAAAGAAAATCAAGCCCAAAGCACCATAGGAGACAAAAAAAAAAAACTCCCATTCCTATAACCCTTTGAGTGCCAGATGTGTACTCACAGCGTTTCATACCCTTCTGGCACTCAAAGCGTTAAAGTTATAGTACATTTTTTTAATGAACATATTCAGTAGAATTCTTTTCCTGCTGAGTAAACAAGGGTACATCCAATAGAGGGCACTGTAGATTACATTCTAAATGATAACAGATAAATAACCTATGAATTCAATACCTCCCTGCAGCGGGTGGACCGTTGATTTGCTCGACAGGAATACCTCTAAGATTTTTTAATTTAAATGTTTTTTTAACCCCTTGAATGATAGACAGGTCTGTAATGCAGTGCAAGAACAGGCTAGCTCTAAAGTGTATTAATTGAAATCGTCCCCTTTGGTTTGCCCTTTAATTACTCCACTCTCTTTGTGCATATCGACCCAATGAAATGGCAAGGAATCTGACTGTGCAAACAGAAACAGGGGTCGCAGTGTCCTAACAGTGCAAAGTGAAGACTGAGGAGTCAGGCTGGCGTGGACTCAGTGCGGACGACTGCTGGACTCCCGGTGAGTACGCTTTCCTGGCACAAGGACCCCTCCAGATTCCCCTTGACCTGGGAAGGTCCTCTTCTGTGATCGACCGTTCACAGCCCCACGCTGCCACTTGCAGATGTCCCCATTTAGGATATCTTGAATGTGCTGTACTATGAGGTTAATTGCCACTGAGGAGAGAGGGGAACAGTCAGTTAAAGGATTTTCCCAAGAAAATGATGTACCTTTCTTCTGTTATTACATATCAATGCAAATGTATAAAAAAATAATAAATAATAGTTAGTAACTTGGCTACCTGCTGTCCAGACAGTCTGTTAATCCTTCCAGTGCCAAAGGGATAACCAGTGCACTGCCTTGCCATACACTGGTTACCACTCTGGCACTGAATGTGTTATATTCTATGGCCTTAAGCTACAGTTCATACAGTGTTCTGAAATAATGTCAGTGTGAATTGTGATAACTTTTCAGTGAAGTGTCTTTCTTGTTTGACTGCCCAGGCAAAACCCTGTAAGTTATTTTTCCAACAATAAAGTGATGTCTTGATCGGATGTTGTTTGTGTGCTTTACATTACGTCTGCTCTGAATTGCTACTGTATATGGGAAAGATGCATAACACCATTCGAGACAAATAAAAATGTCCATTGATTCTACTGGAGCTTTTAGCCCCTTGAATGCTAGAGGGGTCTCCAGTGTTAGTGCATGGGTTAAACGCTCCTTTTAAATCAACTGGAATGTGAGACATTTTTATTTTCCCCCCTATATAACTCTACTTAACAATATGCCATATGTACAAAGACTTACTTCACCACTTAACGCGCGGCCGGCAGTTAAAGGCCACGGGTCTCTTTTTTTTGCAGCACTGGATTTAGGGGCCTCCTATTGGTGTGCACGATGTTCTAGGACCATCACTGGCCCTTAATGCAAATTCCTTAAGGAGTTAAACATTTTGCGTTCCAAAGAGGTATCGCAAAGCAATGTGTGGGATAACTCTGGCACTCAAAAGGGTTAAATAACAAACGCTTGTCTCAATACAATATGTTTCCTTTTAGGACACTTGATTTTGTTTTTGAAGGGGTGATAAACAATGACCCTTTAAAAAAAGTAATTGTAACTGGAAAGTATATTAGGCCTCTTGTGTGTCAGTGTATTACTCACCCATGTTATCCACTCCCCGCGGGATAATCACGTCCGCGTACTTCTTGGTCTGGGAAAGGAAAGGGAGGATTAAGTGACAAGCGCACCACGTCCCGTTACCTACTGTCCAAATACCCTTTTAATCACCCCACAATGAAATTTAACCAAGAGGTCTTTGAGATCATGCTAGCACCCCAGGGTTACAGAGGTAAATTGATTTTAGTTTAAAAAATAATAATTGTAAAGTTTTTCCTGCTTAGTGCACTAAAGATACCCCCAAAAAGTCTAAAGAGTTATTACTCTGGTATGTTAACAAACTCCCCATGGCCCCCCAATGGACAAGAGGAAATCTGTTAATGATAAAGTTATTAAGACCTCCAGAGACTAAGGGCGTAATCGCACTGAAGAGAGGGGGCTGGACCTGTGACTCACTATCTTGTAAGTCAACCTGAAGGTGTCTAAGGGGGGGACCTCCACTACAGAAACTTGGGAAAGAAGCTACAATAGTGCTTGTCGGCACTGGACAAAGGGCCTGATTTATAAGGCTTAAGAGGTGCCGTTCCGGAGCTCAGAGCAGTCGGTGCAGAGAATGTAAAGGTGAGAAGTGGGAGCGTTCTGCGTGGATAGCAGAGGTAAGTGAGGGAGAAGTCACTGTGGGCATTGGGTGCTGAGCGAGATTGGAGCAGTGGGTTCTGACAGAGGAGTAGGGGGGTGCAGTACGTGCTGAGCGAGATGGGAGCAGTGGGTTCTGATAGAGGAGTAGGGGGGTGCAGTACGTGCTGAGCGAGATGGGAGCAGTGGGTTCTGATAGAGGAGTAGGGGGGTGCAGTACGTGCTGAGCGAGATGGGAGCAGGGGTGAGCAGTGGGTGCCAAGTGAGGAGTCGAGGAGAGCAGTGGGTGCTGAGCGAGGAGGAGCAGAGGGGAGTGCTGAGCAGTGGGTTCTTATAGAGGAAGAAGGGGAGCAGTGGGTGCCGAGCGAGGAAGAGCAGTGGGTGCCAAGTGAGGCGGAGGGGGGAGCCGTGCGTTCTGAGAGGAGCAGAGGGGAGCAATGGGTGCTGAGCGAGGGGCAGGGGGACCAGTGGGTTCTGAAGGATGGGGGTAGCAGTGGGTGCTGAGCGAGGGGCAGGGGGGAGCAATGGGTGCTGAGAGAGAAGCAGTGGGTGCTGAGCAGTGAGGAGGGGGAGCAGTGGGTGCTGAGCGAGGGGAGGGAGAAGCAGCGGGTGGATTCTGAAGGATGAGGGTAGCAGTGGGTGCTGAGCGAGGGGCAGGGGGATAAATGGGTGCTGAGCAGTGAGGAGGGGGAGCAGTGGGTGCCGAGCGAGGGGCAGGGGGGGTGCAGTGGATGCTGAGCGAGATGAAAGCAGTGGGTGCAGAACGAGGAGCAGGGGGGGTAGCAATAGGTGCTGAGAGTGGAGCAGTGGATGCTGAGCAGTGAGGAGGGGGAACAGTGGGTGCTGAGCGAGTAGAATGGGGGAGCAGTGGGTGTTAAGCGAGGGGCAGTGGGAAGCAGTGGGTGCCAAGCGAAGAGGAAGCAGTGGGTTCTGAAGGATGGGGGTAGTAGTGGGTGCTGAGCGAGGAGCAGTGAGTGCTGAGCAGTGAGGAGGGGGAGCAGTGTGTGCTGAGCGAGGGGCAGTGGGAAGCGGGAAGCAGTGGGTGCCAAGCGAAGAGGAAGCAGTGGGTTCTGAAGGATGGGGGTAGTAGTGGGTGCTGAGAGAGGGGCAGGGGAAGCAGTGGGTGCCGAGCGAAGAGGCGAGGAAGCAGTAGGTTCTGAAGGATGGGGGTAGCAATGGTTGCTGAGCGAGGGGCAGGGGGAAGCAGTAGGTGTAGAGCGAGACTGGGGCAGTGGGTGCAGAACGAGGAGTGGGGGGGAGCAGTGGGTGCTGAGCGAGGAGAAGAGGATGCAGTGGGTTCTGAAGGATGGGGGTAGCAGTGGGTGCTGAGCGAGGGGCAGGGGGGAGCAATGGGTGCTGAGAGAGGAGCAGTGGGTGCTGAGCGAGAAGGAGGAGCAGCAGTGGGTGCTGAGCGATGGGCAGTGGGGAGCAATGGGTGCGAAGAGAGTAGTAGTAGGTGCTGAGCAGTGAGGAGGGGAAGCAGTGGGGAGCAGTAGCTGTAGAGCGAGATGGGAGCAGTGGGTGCAGAACGAGGAGCAGGGGGTAGCAGTGGGTGCTGAGCGAGGGACAGTGGGCAGCAATGGGTGCTAAGAGAGGAGTAGTGGGTGCTGAGCGAGAAGGAGGAGGAGCAGTGGGTGCTGAGCGAGGGGCAGGGGGAGCAGTGGGTGTAGAGCAAGACGGGAGCAGTGGGTGCAGAGCAAGGAGGAGGGGGAGCAGTGGGTGCTGAACGAGGGGCAGGGGAAGCAGTGGGTGCCGAGCGAGGAGGCGAGGTATCAGTGGGTGCTGAGAGAGGGGCAGGGGGGAGCAATGGGTGCAAAGAGAGCAGTAGTAGGTGCTGAGCAGTGAGGAGGGGAAGCAGTGGGGAGCAGTAGCTGTAGAGCGAGATGGGAGCAGTGGGTGCAGAACGAGGAGCAGGGGGAAGCAGTGGGTGCTGAGCGAGATGGTAGCAGTGGGTGATGAACGAGAAGTAGGGGGAAGCAGTGGGTGCCGAGCGAGGAGGCGAGGAAGCAGTAGGTACTGAAGGATGGGGGTAGCAATGGGTGCTGAGCAAGGGGCAGGGGGGAGAAGTGGGTGCTGAGCGAGGGGCAGGTGGAAGCAGTGGGTGCCAAGCGAAGAGGAGAGGAAGGAGTGAGTTCTGAAGGATGGGGGTAGTAGTGGGTGTTGAGAGAGGAGCAGGAGGGGAAGCAGTGGGTTCTGAAGGATGGGGGTAGAAGTGGGTGCTGAAGAAGAAGCAGGGGGAAGCAGTGGGTGCCGAGCGAGGGGCAGGGGGAAGCAGTGGGTTCTGAACGAGAAGCAGGGGGGAGCAGTGGGTGCTGAGCGAGGGGCAGGGGGAAGCAGTGGGTTCTGAAGGATGGGGGTAGCAATGTGTGCTGAGCAAGGGGCAGGGGGGAGCAGTAGATGTAGAGCGAGACGGGAGCAGTGGGTGCAGAACGAGGGGCAGGGGGGAGCAGTGGGTTCTGAAGGATGGGGGGTAGCAGTGGGTGGTGAGCAAGGGGCAGGGGGGAGCAGTAGATGTAGAGCGAGACGGGAGCAGTGGGTGCAGAACGAGGGGCAGGGGGGAGCAGTAGGTGCTGAGCAGTAAGGAGGGGGAGCAGTGGGTGCTGAGCAAGATGGTAGCAGTGGGTGCTGAGGAGGGGGAGCAGTAGGTGCTGAGCAAGATGGTAGCACTGGGTGAGCAGTGGGTGTTGAGGAGGGGGAGCAGTGGGTGCTGAACGAGGGGCAGGGGCGAGCAGTGGGTGCTGAGCAGTGAGGAGGGGGAGTAGTGGGTGCTGAGCGAGGGGCAGGGGGAAGCAATGGGTGCCGAGCGAGGAAGCAGTGGATTCTGAAGGATGGGGATAGCAGTGGGTGCTGAGCGAGGAGCAGTGGGAGCAATGGGGGCTGAGAGGAGTAGTGGGTGCTGAGCGAGAAGGAGGAGGAGCAGTGGGTGCTGAGCGAGGGGCAGGGGGAGCAGTGGCTGCTGAGCGAGATGAAAGCAGTGGGTGCTAAGCGAGGGGCAGGGGGTAACAATGGGTGCTGAGCGAGGGGCAGGGGGAGCAGTGGATGCTGAGCGAGGAGGAGAGGAAGCAGTGGGTTCTGAAGGATGGGGGTAGTAGTGGGTGCTGAGCGAGGAGCAGTGGGTGCTGAGCGAGGGACAGTGGGGAGCAATGGGTGCTAAGAGAGGAGTAGTGGGTGCAGAGCGAGAAGGAGGAGCAGAGCGAGAAGGAGGAGCAGTGGGTGCTGAGCGAGGGGCAGGGGGTGCAGAGTGAGGAGGAGGAGGAGGAGGGGGAGCAGTGGGTGCTGAACGAGGGGCAGGGGAAGTAGAGGGTGCCGAGCAAGGAGGCGAGGTAGCAGTGGGTGCTGAGAAGTGAGGAGGGGGACTAGTGGGTGCTGAACGAGAAGCAGGGGGGAGCAGTGGGTGCTGAGCCAGAAGCAGGGGGTGCAGAGCAATGAGGAGGGGGAGCAGAGGGTGGTGAGCGAGGAGAAGAGGATGCAGTGGGTTCTGAAGGATGGGGGTAGCAGTGGGTGCTAAGCGAGGGGCAGGGGGGAGCAGAAGGTGCATAACGAGATGGGAGCAGTGGGTGCTGAGAGAGGAGGAAGGGGAAGCAGTGGGTGCCGAGCGAGGAGGCGAGGTAGCAGTGGATGCTGAGCGAGGGGCAGGAGGGAGCACTAGCTGTAGAGAGAGATGGGAGCAGTGGGTGCTGAAAGAGAAGCAGGGGGAAGCAGTGGGTGCTGAGCGAGATGGTAGCAGTGGGTGATGAACGAGAAGTAGGGGGAAGCAGTGGGTGCCGAGCGAGGAGGCGAGGAAGCAGTAGGTTCTGAAGGATGGGGGTAGCAATGGGTGCTGAGCAAGGGGCAGGGGGGAGAAATGGGTGCTGAGCGAGGGGCGGGGGGAGCAGTAGGTGTAAAGCGAGACGGGAGCAGTGGGTGCTGAACGAGGAGCGGGGGGGGGGAGCAGTGGGTGCTGAGCGAGAGGCAGACGGAAGCAGGGGGTGCCGAGCGAGGAGGCGAGGAAGCAGTGGGTTCTGAGCGAGGGGCAGGTGGAAGCAATGGGTGCTGAGCAAGGGGCAGGGGGGAGCAGCAGGTGTAGATCGAGATGGGAGCAGTAGGAAGCAGTGCGTGCTGAGCGAGGGGCAGGGGGAAGCAGTGGGTGCTGAGCAAGGAGGTAGTAGTGGGTGCTGAGCGAGGGGCAGGGGGAAGCAGTTGGTGCTGAGAGAGGAGCAGTGGGTGCTGAGCAGTGAGGAGGGGGAGCAGTGGGTGCTGAGCAGGGGAACTAGTGGGTGCTGAACAAGAAGCAGGAGGAAGCAGTGGGTGCCAAGCGAAGAGGCGAGGAAGCAGTAGGTTCTGAAGGATGGGGGTAGCAATGGTTGCTGAGCGAGGGGCAGGGGGAAGCAGTTGGTGCTGAGAGAGGAGCAGTGGGTGCTGAGCAGTGAGGAGGGGGAGCAGTGGGTGCTGAGCAGGGGAACTAGTGGGTGCTGAACAAGAAGCAGGAGGAAGCAGTGGGTGCCAAGCGAAGAGGCGAGGAAGCAGTAGGTTCTGAAGGATGGGGGTAGCAATGGGTGCTGAGCGAGGGGCAGGGGGAAGCAGTTGGTGCTGAGAGAGGAGCAGTGGGTGCTGAGTAGTGAGGAGGGGGAGCAGTGGGTGCTGAACAGGGGAACTAGTGGGTGCTGAACGAGAAGCAGGAGGAAGCAGTGGGTGCCAAGCGAAGAGGCGAGGAAGCAGTAGGTTCTGAAGGATGGGGGTAGCAATAGGTGCTGAGCGAGGGGCAGGGGGAAGCAGTAGGTGTAGAGCGAGACTGGGGCAGTGGGTGCAGAACGAGGAGTGGGGGGGAGCAGTGGGTGCTGAGAGAGCAGAAGAGGATGCAGTGGGTTCTGAAGGATGGGGGTAGCAGTGGGTACTGAGCGAGGGGCAGGGGGGAGCAATGGGTGCTGAGAGAGGAGCAGTGGGTGCTGAGCGATGGGCGGGGGAGTAGTGGGTGCTGAGCGATGGGCGGGGGAGTAGTGGGTGCTGAGCGAGGGGCAGTGGGGAGCAATGGGTGCAAAGAGAGGAGTAGTAGGTGCTGAGCGAGAAGGTGGAGGAGCAGTGGGTGCTGAGCGAGAAGGTGGAGGAGCAGTGGGTGCTGAGCGAGGGGCAGGGGGAGCAGTGGGTGCAGAGCGAGGAGGAGGGGGAGCAGTGGGTGCTGAACGAGGGGCAGGGGAAGCAGTGGGTGCCGAGCGAGGAGGCGAGGTAGCAGTGGGTGCTGAGAGAAGGGCAGGGGGAGCAATGGGTGCTGAGCGAGGGGCAGGGGGGAGCAATAGGTGGTGAGCGAGGGGCAGGGGGGAGCAGTGGATGCTGAGCGAGGAGGAGAGGAAGCAGTGGGTTCTGAAGGATGGGGGTAGTAGTGGGTGCTGAGCGAGGAGCAGTGGGTGCTGAGCGAGGGACAGTGGGGAGCAATGGGTGCTAAGAGAGGAGTAGTGGGTGCAGAGCGAGAAGGAGGAGCAGAGCGAGAAGGAGGAGCAGTGGGTGCTGAGCGAGGGGCAGGGGGTGCAGAGTGAGGAGGAGGAGGAGGAGGGGGAGCAGTGGGTGCTGAACGAGGGGCAGGGGAAGTAGAGGGTGCCGAGCAAGGAGGCGAGGTAGCAGTGGGTGCTGAGAAGTGAGGAGGGGGGACTAGTGGGTGCTGAACGAGAAGCAGGGGGGAGCAGTGGGTGCTGAGCCAGAAGCAGGGGGTGCAGAGCAATGAGGAGGGGGAGCAGAGGGTGGTGAGCGAGGAGAAGAGGATGCAGTGGGTTCTGAAGGATGGGGGTAGCAGTGGGTGCTAAGCGAGGGGCAGGGGGGAGCAGAAGGTGCATAACGAGATGGGAGCAGTGGGTGCTGAGAGAGGAGGAAGGGGAAGCAGTGGGTGCCGAGCGAGGAGGCGAGGTAGCAGTGGATGCTGAGCGAGGGGCAGGAGGGAGCACTAGCTGTAGAGAGAGATGGGAGCAGTGGGTGCTGAAAGAGAAGCAGGGGGAAGCAGTGGGTGCTCAGAGC
>CM074726.1:56968066-57051904 GCA_037306005.1 Rhinophrynus dorsalis | reverse complement strand
AAGGGGGGAGAAAAGTGGGTGCTGGAAAAGGAGCAAGATGGGAGCAGTAGGTGCAGAGCGACATGGGAGCAGGGGGTGCTGTGAGCGATGAGGAGGGGGAGCAGTGGGTGCTGAGCCAGGAAGAGCAGTGGTTGCCAAGTGAGGAGGAGGGGGAGCAGTGGGTGCTGAGAGAGGAGCAGTGGGTGCTGATCTGTGAGGAGGGGGAGCAGTGGGTGCTGAGGGAGGAGGAGAGGAAGAGTGGGTTCTGAAGTATGGGGGTAGCAGTGAGTGCTGAGAGAGGGGCAGGGGGGAAGCAATGGGTGCGGAGTGAGATGGTAGCAGTGGGTGTTGAGCGAGGAGGAGGAGGTGCTGAGAGAGGGGCAGGGGGAGCAGTGGGTGTAGAGTGAGATGGGAGCAGCGGGTGCTAAGTGAGGAGGAGGGGGAGCAGTGGGTGCTGAACAAGGAGCAGGGGGGAGCAGTGGGTGCAGAGCGAGGGGCAGGGGGGAGCAATGGGTAGTGAGCAGCAATGAGGGGGAGCAGTGGATGCTGAGCGAGGGGCAGGTGGAAGCAGTGGGTGCTGAGTGAGGGGCAGGGGGGAGCAATGCGTACTGAGCGAGGGGCAGGGGGGGAGCAGTAGGTGTAGATCGAGATGGGAGCAGTGGGTGCTGAGTCAGAAGCAGGGGGTGCAGAGCAATGAGGAGGGGGAGCAGTGGATGCTGAGCGAGGGGCAGGTGGAAGCAGTGGGTGCTGAGTGAGGGGCAGGGGGGAGCAATGCGTACTGAGCGAGGGGCAGGAGGGAGCACTAGGTGTAGATAGAGATGGGAGCAGTGGGTGCTGAGTCAGAAGCAGGGGATGCAGAGCAATGAGGAGGGGGAGCAGTGGGTGCAGAGCAACATGGGAGCAGGGGGTGCTGTGAGCGATGAGGAGGGGGAGCAGTGGGTGCTGAGCCAGGAAGAGCAGTGGGTGCCAAGTGAGGAGGAGGGGGAGCAGTGGGTGCTGAGAGAGGAGCAGTGGATGCTGATCTGTGAGGAGGGGGAGCAGTGGGTGCTGAGGGAGGAGGAGAGGAAGAGTGGGTTCTGAAGTATGGGGGTAGCAGTGAGTGCTGAGAGAGGGGCAGGGGGGAAGCAATGGGTGCTGAGTGAGATGGTAGCAGTGGGTGTTGAGCGAGGAGGAGGAGGTGCTGAGAGAGGGGCAGGGGGAGCAGTGGGTGTAGAGTGAGATGGGAGCAGTGGGTGCTAAGTGAGGAGGAGGGGGAGCAGTGGGTGCTGAACAAGGAGCAGGGGGGAGCAGTGGGTGCAGAGCGAGGGGCAGGGGGGAGCAATGGGTAGTGAGCAGCAAGGAGGGGGAGCAGTGGATGCTGAGCGAGGGGCAGGTGGAAGCAGTGGGTGCTGAGTGAGGGGCAGGTGGAAGCAGTGGGTGCTGAGTGAGGGGCAGGGGGGAGAAATGCGTACTGAGCGAGGGGCAGGGGGGAGCAGTAGGTGTAGATCGAGATGGTAGCAGTGGGTGCTGAACGAGGAGCAGGGGGAGCAGTGGGTACTGAGTGAGGGGGAGCAGTGGGTTCTGAGCAGTGAGGAAGGGGAGTAGTGGGTGCCAAGCCAGGGGCAAGTGGAACCAGTGGGTGCCGAGTGAGGAGGAGAGGAAGCAGTGGATTCTGAAGGATGGGGGTAGCAGTGGGTGCTGAGCGAGGGGCAGGTGGGAGCAGTGGGTGCTGAGCGAAGGGCAGGTGGGAGCAGTGGGTTCTGAGTGAGGAGAGGAGAGGAAGCAGTGGGATCTGAAGGATGGGGGTAGCAGTGGGTGCTGAACGAGAAGCAGGGGGGAAGCAGTGGGTGTCGAGCGAAGAGGCGAGGAAGCAGTAGGATCTGAAGGATGGGGGTAGCAGTGGGTGCTGAACGAGAAGCAGGGGGAAGCAGTGGGTGTCGAGCGAAGAGGCGAGGAAGCAGTAGGTTCTGAAGGATAGGGGTAGCAGTGGGTGCTGAACGAGGGGTAGGGGGAAGCAGTAGGTGTAGAGCGAGACAGAAGCAGTGAGTGCAGAACGAGGAGCAGGGGGAGCAGTGGGTGCTGAACGAGGAGCAGGGGGTAGCAGTGGGTGCTGAGCAGTGAGTAAGGGGAGCAGTGGGTGGTGAGCGAGGGGAGGGTGAAAGCAGTGGGTGCCGGGCGAGGAGAAGAGGAAGCAGTGAGTCCTGAAGGATGGGGGTAGCAGTGGGTGCTGAACGAGAAGCAGGGGGGAGCAGTGGGTGCTGAGCGAGGGGCAGGGGGAAGCAGTGGGTGCCGAGCGAGGAGGCAAAGAAGCAGTGGGTTCTGAAGGATGGGGGTAGCAGTGGGTGCTGAGCGAGGGGTAGGGGGGAGCAATGGGTGCTGAGCGAGGGGCAGGGAGGAGCAGTAGGTATAGAGCGAGACGGGAGCAGTGGGTGCAGAACGAGGGGCAGGGGGGAGCAGTGGGTGCCGAGTGAGGAGGCGAGGAAGCAGTGGGTTCTGAAGGATAGGGGTAGCAGTGGGTGTTGAGCGAGGGGTAGGGGGGAGCAATGGGTACTGAGAGAGGAACAGTGGGTGCTGAGCAGTGAGGAGGGGGAGCAGTGGGTGCTGAACGAGGAGCATAGGGGAGCAATGAATGCTGAGCAGTGAGGAGGGGGAGCAGTGAGTTCTGAGGGAGGCGTAGAGGGGAGTGCTGAGCAAGATGGAAGCAGTGGGTTCTTATAGAGGAAGACGTGGAGCAGTGGGTGCTGAACAATGAGCAGGGGGAGAAGTGGGTGCTGAATGAGGGGCAGGGGGAAGCAGTGGGTACCAAGTGAGGCGGAGGGGGGGAGCAATGGGTGCTGAGCGAGGGGCAGGGGGACCAGTGGGTGTAGAGAGAGAGAGGAGCAGTGGGTGCTGAGCAAGGAGGAGAGGGAGCAGTGGGTTCTGATAGAGGAAGAGGGGGGAGCAATGGGTGCTGAGCAGTGAGGAGGGGGAGAGAACAGTGGGTGCTGACAGAGGGGCAGGGGAGAAGTAGGTTCTGATAGAGGAAGAAGGGGAGCAGTGGGTGCTGAGCGAGGGGCAGTGGGGAGCAATGGGTGCTGAGAGAGGAGCAGTGGGTGCTGAGTAGTGAAGAAGGGGAGCAGTGGGTGCTGAGAAAGGGGCAGGTGGAAGCAGTGGGTTCTAAAGGATGGGGGAAGCATTGGATGCTGAGCAAGGGGCAGGTGGAAGCAGTGGGTGCTGAGCAAGATGGGAGCAGTGGGTACTGAACGAGGAGCAGGGGGGAGCAGTGGGTGCTGAGTGAGATGGGAGCAGTGGGTACTGAACGAGGAGCAGGCAGTGCAGAGCAATGAGGAGGGGGAGCAGTGGATGCCGATCTAGGGGCAGGGGGGGAGCAGTGGGTGCCGAGCAAGGAGGCGAGGAAGCAGTGGGTTCTGAAGGATGGGGGTAGCAGTGGGTGCTGAGCGAGATGGTAGCAGTGGGTGCTGAACGAGGAGCAGTAGGTGCTGAACGAGTAGTGGGGGGGGAGAAGTAAGGAGGGGGAGCAGTGGGTGCTATGCGAGATGGTAGCAGTGGGTGCTGAACGAGGAGGAGGGGTAGCAGTGGGTGCTACGCGAGGGGCAGGGGGAAGCAATGGGTGCTGAGAGAGGAGCAGTGGGTGCTAAACAGTGAGGAGGGGTAACAGTAGGTGCTGAGCGAGGGGCAGGGGGAACCAGTGGGTGCCGAGCGAGGAGGCGAGGAAGCAGTGGGTTCTGAAGCATGGGGGTAGCAGTGGGTGCTGAGCGAGGGGCAGGGGGAGCAGTGGGTGCTGAGCGAGACGGGAGCAGTGGGTGCAGAACGAGGAGCAGGAGGAGCAGTGGGTGCTGAGCGAGATGGTAGCAGTGGGTGCTGAACGAGGAGCAGGGGGTAGCAGTGGGTGCTGAACGAGGAGCAGGGGGGAGCAGTGGGTGCTGAACGAGGAGCAGGGGGGAGCAGTGGGTGCTGAGCGAGGGGCAGGGTGGGATCAATGGGTGCTGAGCGAGGAGGAGGAGGAGCAGCAGTGGGTGCTGAGCGAGGGACAGGTGGAAGCAGTAGGTGTACAGCGAAATGGGTGCTGAGCAATAAGAAGGGGGAGCAGTGGGTGCTGAGCGAGGGGCAGGGGGGAGCAATGGGTGCCGAGCAAGGAGGTGAGGTAGCAGTGGGTTCTGAAGGATGGGCAGTGGGGAGCAATGGGTGCTGAGCGAGGGGCCGGTGGAAGCAGTGAGTTCTGAAGCATGGGGGTAGCAGTGGGTGCTGAGCGAGGGGCAGGGGGAGCAGTGGGTGTAGAGCAAGATGGGAGCAGTGGGTGCTGAACGAGGAGCAGGGGGGAGCAGTGGGTGCAGAGCGAGGAGGAGGGGGAGTAGTGGGTGCAGAGCGAGGGGCAGTGGGGAGTAGTGGTTGCTGAACGAGGGGCAGGGGAGCAGTGGGTGCCGAGCGAGGAGGCGAGGTAGCAGTGGGTGCTGAGCGAGGGGCAAGGGGGAGCAGTAGCTGTAGAGCAAGATGTGAGCAGTGGGTGCTGATCGAGGAGCAGGGGGTAGCAATGGGTGCTGAGCGAGGGGGAGCAGTGGGTGCTGAGAAATGAGGAGGGGGAGCAGTGGATGCTGAGCGAGGAGGAGAGGAAGCAGTGGGTTTTGAAGGATGGGGGTAGTAGTGGGTGCTGAGCGAGGAGCAGTGGGTGCTGAGCGAGGGACAGTGGGGAGCAATGGGTGCTAAGAGAGGAGTAGTGGGTGCTGAGCGAGAAGGAGGAGGAGCAGTGGGTGCTGAGCGAGGGGCAGGGGGAGCAGTGGGTGCAGAGCGAGGAGGAGGGGGAGCATGGGTGCTGAACGAGGGGCAGGGGATGCAGTGGGTGCCGAGCAAGGAGGCGAGGTAGCAGTGGGTGCTGAGAAGTGAGGAGGGGGAGAAGTGGGTGCTGAGCAGTGAGGAGGGGAACTAGTGGGTACTGAACGAGAAGCAGGGGGAAGCAGTGGGTGCCGAGCGAAGAGGCGAGGAAGCAGTAGGTTCTGAAGGATGGGGGTAGCAATGGTTGCTGAGCGAGGGGCAGGGGGAAGCAGTAGGTGTAGAGCGAGACGGGAGCAGTGGGTGCTGAACGAGGAGCAGGGGGGGAGCAGTGGGTGGCGAGCGAGGAATCAGTGGATTCTGAAGGATGGGGGTAGCAGTGGGTGCTGAACGAGGGGCAGGGAGGTGCAATGGGTCCTGAGCTAGATGGTAGCAGTGGGTGCTGAACAAGGAGCAGGGGGGGGAGAAGTGGGTGCTGAGAAGTGAGGAGGGGGACTAGTGGGTGCTGAACGAGAAGCAGGGCGGAGCAGTGGGTGCAGAGCAATGAGGAGGGGAGCAGAGGGTGGTGAGCGAGGGGCAGGGAGGAGCAGTGGGTGCTGAGCAGTGAGGAGGGAGAGCAGTGGCTGCTGAGCGAGATGAAAGCAGTGGGTGCAGAACGAGGAACAGGGGGTAGCAGTGGGTGCTAAGCGAGGGGCAGGGGGTAGCAATGGGTGCTGAGCGAGGGGCAGGGGGAGCAGTGGGTGCTGAGAAATGAGGAGGGGGAGCAGTGGATGCTGAGCGAGGAGGAGAGGAAGCAGTGGGTTCTGAAGGATGGGGGTAGTAGTGGGTGCTGAGCGAGGAGCAGTGGGTGCTGAGCGAGGGACAGTGGGGAGCAATGGGTGCTAAGAGAGGAGTAGTGGGTGCAGAGCGAGAAGGAGGAGGAGCAGTGGGTGCTGAGCGAGGGGCAGGGGGAGCAGTGGGTGCAGAGCGAGGGGCAGGGGGAGCAGTGGGTGCTGAACGAGGGGCAGGGGAAGCAGTGGGTGCTGAACGAGGGGCAGGGGAAGCAGTGGGTGCTGAACGAGGGGCAGGGGAAGCAGTGGGTGCCGAGCAAGGAGGCGAGGTAGCAGTGGGTGCTGAGAAGTGAGGAGGGGGAGCAGTGGGTGCTGAGCAGTGAGGAGGGGAACTAGTGGGTGCTGAGCAGTGAGGAGGGGAACTAGTGGGTGCTGAACGAGAAGCAGGGGGAAGCAGTGGGTGCCGAGCGAAGAGGCGAGGAAGCAGTAGGTTCTGAAGGATGGGGGTAGCAATGGTTCCTGAGCGAGGGGCAGGGGGAAGCAGTAGGTGTAGAGCGAGACGGGAGCAGTGGGTGCTGAACGAGAGGCAGGGGGGGAGCAGTGGGTGCCGAGCGAGGAATCAGGATTCTGAAGGATGGGGGTAGCAGTGGGTGCTGAGCGAGGGGCAGGGGGGTGCAATGGGTCCTGAGCAAGATGGTAGCAGTGGGTGCTGAACAAGGAGCAGGGGGGGAGCAGTGGGTGCTGAGAAGTGAGGAGGAGGACTAGTGGGTGCTGAACGAGAAGCAGGGGGGAGCAGTGGGTGCTGAGCCAGAAGCAGGGGGTGCAGAGCAATGAGGAGGGGGAGCAGAGGGTGGTGAGCGAGGGGCAGGGAGGAGCAGTGGGTGCTGAGCAGTGAGGAGGGAGAGCAGTGGCTGCTGAGCGAGATGAAAGCAGTGGGTGCAGAACGAGGAGCAGGGGGTAGCAGTGGGTGCTAAGCGAGGGGCAGGGGGTAGCAATGGGTGCTGAGCGAGGGGCAGGGGGAGCAGTGGGTGCTGAGAAATGAGGAGGGGGAGCAGTGGATGCTGAGCGAGGAGGAGAGGAAGCAGTGGGTTCTGAAGGATGGGGGTAGTAGTGGGTGCTGAGCGAGGGGCAGGGGGTGCAGAGCAATTAGGAGGGGGAGCAAGTGAGTGCTGAGTCAGAAGCAGGGGGTGCAGAGCAATTAGGAGGGGGAGCAGTGGGTGCTGAGCGAGGGGCAGTGGGTGCTAAACAGTGAGGAGGGGTAGTAGTTGCTGAGTGAGGAGGAGGAGAGGGAGCAGTGGGTTCTGAGCAAGAAGCAGGGGCAAAGCAGTGGTGCTGTGAGCAATGAGGAGGGGTAGTGGGTGCTGAGAAGGGGCGGGGGGGAGCAATGGGTGCTGACAGAGGAGCAGTGGGTGCTGAGCAGTGGGTGCTGAGCAAGGGGAGGGGGGAGCAGTAGGTGTAGAGCGAGATGGGAGCAGTGGGTGCCGAACGAGGAGCAGGGGGGTGTAGTGGGTGCTGAGCGAGGGGCAGGGGGAGCAGTGGGTGCTGAGCAGTGAGAAGGGGGAGCAGTGGGTGCTGAGCGAGGGGCAGGGGGAGCAGTAGGTGTAGAGCGAGAAGGGATCAGTGTGTGCTGAACGAGGAGCAGTGGGTGCTGAGCGAGGGGGAGCACTGGGTGCTGAGCGAGGGGGTAGGTGGGAGCAGTGGGTGCTGAGAGAGAAGCAGGGGGGAGCAATGGGTGCTGAGAGAGGAGCAGTGGGTGCTGAGCAGTGAGGAGTAGGAGCAGTGGGTTCTGAAGGATGGGGGGAGCAGTGGGTGCTGAGCAGTGAGAAGGGGAAGCAGTGGGTGCTGAGTGAGAGGCAGGGGGGAGCAGTGGGTGCCGAGTGAAAAGGAGAGGGAGCAGTGGGTGCTTAGCGAGGGGCAGGGGGAGCAGAAGGTGCACAGCGAGATGGGAGCAGTGGGTGCTGTGCGAGGAAAAGGGGGGAGAAAAGTGGGCGCTGAACAAGGAGCAAGATGGGAGCAGTAGGTGCAGAGCGACATGGGAGCATTGGGTGCAGAGCGAGAGGGGAGCAGGGGGTGCTGTGAGCAATAAGGAGGGGGAGCAGTGGTTGCTAAGTGAGGAGGAGGGGGGAGCACTGGGGAGAGCACTGGGTGCTCAGCAGTGAGGAGTGGGAGCAGTGGGTGCCAAGAAAGGAGGAGGAGCAGTGGGTGCTGAGCGAGGAGGAGGGGGAGCAGTGGGTTCTGAGAGAGCAGCACTGGGTGCTGAGCAAGAAGCAGGGCCAAGCAGTGGTACTGTGAGCAATGAGGAGGCGAAGCAGTGGGTGCCGAGCGAAGAAGCAGTGGGTTCTGAAGGATAGGGGTAGCAGTGGGTGCTGAGCAGTGAGGAGGGGGAGCAGAGGGTGCTGAGTGAGGGCCAGGGGAAAGCAGTGGGAGCCGAGCGAGGAGGAGAGGGAGCAGTGAGTTCTGAAGGCTGGGGGGAGTAGTGGGTGCTGAGCGAGGAAGAGCAGTGGGTGCTGAGAGAGGAGGAGGAAGAGCAGTGGGTGCTGAACGAGAGTCAGGGGGATCAGTGGGTGCTGATCGAGGAGGTGGGGGAGCAGTAGGTGTTGAGAGAGAAGCAGGGGTGAACAGTGGGTGCTGAGAGAAAAGCAGGGGGGAGCATTGGGTGCCGAGTGAGGAGGAGGGGGAGCCGTGGATGCCGAGTGAGGAGGAGGGGGAGCAGTGGGTGTTGAGTGAGAAGGAGGGGGAGCAGTGGGTGCCGAGTGAGGAGGAGGGGGAGCAGTGGGTGTTGAGTGAGGAGGAGGGGGAGCAGTGGGTGCCGAGTGAGGAGGAGGGGGAGCAGTGGGTGTTGAGTGAGGAGGAGGGGGAGCAGTGGGTGCCGAGTGAGGAGGAGGGGGAGCAGTGGGTGCCGAGTGAGGAGGAGGGGGAGCAGTGGGTGTTGAGTGAGGAGGAGGGGGAGCTGTGGGTGTTGAGTGAGGAGGAGGGGGAGCTGTGGGTGTTGAGTGAGGAGGAGGGGGAGCCGTGGGTGTTGAGTGAGGAGGAGGGGGAGCCGTGGGTGTTGAAAGAGGAGCAGGGGTGAACAGTGCATGCTGAGCAAGATGGGAGCAGTGGGTGCTGAGAGAGGAGGAGGGGGAGCAGTGGGTGGAACAGGGGGGGAGCAGTGAGGAGTGGGAGCAGTATGTATTGAGTGAGGAGGAGGGGGAGCAGTGAGGAGGGGAGTAGTGGGTATTGAGTGAGGAGGAGGGGGAGCAGTGAGGAGGGGGAGTAGTGGGTATTGAGTGAGGAGGAGGGGGAGCAGTGGGTGGAACAGGGGGGAGCAGTGAGGAGGGGGAGCAGTATGTATTGAGTGAGGAGGAGGGGGAGCAGTGAGGAGGGGAGTAGTGGGTATTGAGTGAGGAGGAGGGGGAGCAGTAGGTGTTGAGAGAGAAGCAGGGGTGAACAGTGGGTGCTGAGAGAAAAGCAGGGGGGAGCATTGGGTGCCGAGTGAGGAGGAGGGGGAGCCGTGGATGCCGAGTGAGGAGGAGGGGGAGCAGTGGGTGTTGAGTGAGAAGGAGGGGGAGCAGTGGGTGCCGAGTGAGGAGGAGGGGGAGCAGTGGGTGTTGAGTGAGGAGGAGGGGGAGCAGTGGGTGCCGAGTGAGGAGGAGGGGGAGCAGTGGGTGTTGAGTGAGGAGGAGGGGGAGCAGTGGGTGTTGAGTGAGGAGGAGGGGGAGCAGTGGGTGCCGAGTGAGGAGGAGGGGGAGCAGTGGGTGTTGAGTGAGGAGGAGGGGGAGCTGTGGGTGTTGAGTGAGGAGGAGGGGGAGCCGTGGGTGTTGAGTGAGGAGGAGGGGGAGCCGTGGGTGTTGAAAGAGGAGCAGGGGTGAACAGTGCATGCTGAGCAAGATGGGAGCAGTGGGTGCTGAGAGAGGAGGAGGGGGAGCAGTGGGTGGAACAGGGGGGGAGCAGTGAGGAGTGGGAGCAGTATGTATTGAGTGAGGAGGAGGGGGAGCAGTGAGGAGGGGAGTAGTGGGTATTGAGTGAGGAGGAGGGGGAGCAGTGAGGAGGGGGAGTAGTGGGTATTGAGTGAGGAGGAGGGGGAGCAGTGGGTGGAACAGGGGGGAGCAGTGAGGAGGGGGAGCAGTATGTATTGAGTGAGGAGGAGGGGGAGCAGTGAGGAGGGGAGTAGTGGGTATTGAGTGAGGAGGAGGGGGAGCAGTGAGGAGGGGAGTAGTGGGTATTGAGTGAGGAGGAGGGGGAGCAGTGAGGAGGGGGAGTAGTGGGTATTGAGTGAGGAGGAGGGGGAGCAGTGGGTGGAACAGGGGGGAGCAGTGAGGAGGGGGAGCAGTATGTATTGAGTGAGGAGGAGGGGGAGTAGTGGGTATTGAGTAAGGAGGAGGGGGAGCAGTGGGTGTTGAGAGAGAAGGAGGGGGAGCAGTGGGTGCGGAGCGAGGAGCAGGTGGAGCAGTGGGTGGAGAGAGTGGAACAGGCGGGAGTAGGGGGTATTGAGTGAGGAGGAGGGGGAGCAGTGGGTGCCGAGCGCAGAGGAAAGGGAGGGAGCAGTGGGTGGATAGTAGGCTTAGAGTTGATAGCACAGATGGAGACTGGAGCAGTCTGTGTTCTGCATGGATAGTAGGGAAGAGGGAGCAGTCTCTGCTTAGCGTGTATAGCGGAGGAGAGGGAGGGAGCCGTCAGTGCTGTGCCCCCAGGGGGTGAGCTTACCGGAAGGCAGAACTCCTCGAAGGCAGGCTTCACAAAGGTGGTGTACTGAGTCAGGATTTGCTCTAGGTCTCTGCCTCGCTTCATGTCTCGCAGAACTGAAAGAGAAAATGTGACCTCACACAAAAACAAGTCTCTTGTCTGTAACAACCACGTTCACCCACCCCAAGCTGTCGCTGTACTGAAGGAAGACTCTGGTGTAGTGCTTCATTAGCCCTTACATACCCATATGTAATGTACTGCAATGAGTTGGACAGCCACTCTGGCTTTTGTAGGGTTAAGAATATCATTAACTGAGCACAGGCGTGTTAAATTATGTATTTTCATAAATAAAGGATTAAGACTCAAGCGCTTCCATAAAGAGCAATAGTTAAAAGCATACGTCTTGGATAAGAGTTGGATCATCTAACAGTTAAATTACAAATAAAGAAAACATGCTGTAATAACATTTGTACAAAGCATCTCCTAATGGTAGGCGTCCATGAAACAGTTGTTGCACACACTGTACACCACGTTTAGGCAATCTTTGGCTCTCCGTCTGTTGGCTGATTGGGGGACAAGATGAGCTGCAGTCTCCGACAGTTGACGAGCCAAAGGTAGCTTTACCCCTGGTGTACAAAGTATACACTACGTGACCACCCAGCAGTACAATCTGATTACTAAGTGTTGCCTCTTTGGACAGACTGGAACAAGCTTACCTCTGCGGGACAGTCGGACATCAGAGTCTGTGTCTACAAACAGCTTAAGATGGAACATGTTCCTGATTTCCTGGTTATAGAAAGCCAAGATCCCCTCGAACAGCAGCACATCAGCAGGGTACACCGTTGTGGTCTCTGGAAGCCTTGGGAAGGGATTGAGCATCAGTATAGGACACAAGTAGTACAGATAAGAAACATTCTGACTCATCATACAAGTTCTACTCAGGAAGCAGAAAACATTTCTGTATTAAGAAATAAGACTATTCCTGCTGAGTGATACAAGGGCACTTGCAGTGAGCGACATTATTCAAAAAGTCATTACACCTCACACTTTAACTTAATATTTATTGCAAATTTTGAAAACAATATTAGGAAGGGGGACACAGAAAAAAGAAAGGGAGAGAAAATACAGTATATACTTACATGTTGGGGTTTACAACATGCCTGAACTTAATCAAGATCAACTAGCAACGGTCAGGGCTGGATTTACATCTCAGGAGCCTGTAGGCACAGAAATTTGAAGCCGCCCCCCCCCCCCGTGGGCCATCTGCACTGGATACCTCCACAATGCTCCTAATCTCCACGATGCCCCCCCATCATCTCCATATTGCCCTCACATTGCCCCCCATCATCTCCACATTGCCCTCGATTAGCTCCAGGTTGCCACCATCATCTCATATATCGCCCTCACATTGCCCCCATCATCTCCATATACCATATTGCCCTCACATTGCCCCCATCAGCTCCATACTGCCCCCATCATCTCCATATACCATACTGCCTTCACACTGCCCCCATCAGCTCCATATTGCCCTCACATTGTCCCCCATCAGCTCCATATTGCCCCCATCAGCTCCACATTGCCCTCACAATGCCCCCCATCAGCTCCACATTGCCCTCCACCCCATCAGCTCCAACTTGCCCCCACCATCTCCACATTGCCCCCCATTAGCTCCACATTGCCCCCCATTAGCTCCACATTGCCCTCACATTGCCTCCCCCCGTTGTCCGTTTCCTACCTCCCTGGTAGGAGATCTGTATGTGTCTCCTTTGGCACAGTATTGTACCTGACGGAGCTCCCGCGCGGTCTCCTATTCAGGAATGCAGAGCGCTGGGAGATTATGTCATCTCCCAGCGCTCTGCATTCCTAAAGAGGTGACGAGGGAGCTCCATCAGGTACAAGACTGGGGGGGGGGGGGGGCAATGTGAGTGGGTGCCGCCGGCGCAGCCAGCGAGGCGGCTAGTTTTTTTTTGTTTTTTTTTTGTTTTTTTAAAGAATATTTAAAAAAAAAAAATAAAAAATACAAATGGCAGGCGCCCCTCGTTGGCGTGCGCCTGTAGGCAGATGCCTACTTTGCCTAATGGCAAATCCGGCCCTGGCAACGGTGCCAACTGTGGTCCACATCTCTCCTTACAAAACACTCTGGATGAGAGTTTGAGTCATACACTATGGCTCTCCATAATAAACTATAGAAATGGTGCCACCTGCTGACCACTATGAATAACTGCATGGGGGGGGGGTTTTGCTTTTTAATAACTTTTGAATAAACCATTTCTCCACAGTAGGGGGTAGCTGTGTTTTATTCATCAGGGACAAAACTGCATTATATAATTCTTACCCCCCACCCCAAAAAAAAAAGGTGTACTGCTCCTTTGACTGGAGAGAGGGGAATACAATGATTTGGATACGTCTCTGCATTCAAAGGGTTTAAGAAGATCTGTGATTTAATACATTGGAATTCTGTATATAACCATCTGCACTAGGAAAAAGAAAAACTCCCCTGGAATTAAATGGGAATTTTAACCCCTTAAAGTCTAGAGAGTTCACAAAACCATTCAAGGTGCAAAATGCCCTTTTAATATCAATGGAACATTTGGGAAGTTGTCTTTCTTCCCTAAGTGTAGTTGGTTTGTGCCAGATCTTGGTGCTATAGCTAGCACCCATGGGGTTAAACTTTTTGAGTGCCAGAGGGGTACGGAATGTATTGCAAAGCAATGCGTTGCGTACCCCTCTGTCACTCAAAGGGTTAATAGATAAATGTGTATGCGAGCACATTGCGGTCACTGTCCACACACGTCTGTCTTCCCACAGAATAACTCACCTCGAATGAGTGATGAAGTCGTATGTGGGCACCGCCACGCTCTGTCCATCCAAGATACTGGTCAGCGTCCTGTACATCAATTCATTATCAAACGCATCTATGCGCAGAATAAAGAGGAGATCCAAATAATGAAATGGGAGAGAGAACCTTCCGCGCAACATGGGAGAGGATACGGGTATCAACATATCAATAACATTATATATAATAATTCACTAAGGATGTTTGTCAGAATCCATCATGTGCAGTAGAGACTGCCTGAACGCACGGAATGCTGGGAGGTGTAGGAATGCTGGGAGCATGGAATGCTGGGAGGTGTAGGAATGCTGGGAGGTGTAGGAATGCTGGGAGGTCTGTGCTGGGAGCATTCTGTGCTTCCAGGCAGTCTCTACAGTGCATGACTGTGTTGGCGGCAGCACTGGCTTCTTAACGCTTTGCGTGCCAGAGTGGTACACAACGCATTGCAAAGCAATGTGTTGCATACCCCTCTGGCACTCAAAGGGTTAACATCACCTGGACCTTGGCCCGGGCTTTTACACTAGTATATACATAATAACTACTCCCATGTGCTTACACATCTCTATACGTTCTGCAGATCAATGAACTGCCAATGCCTGGGATACAATCAAGACTCTCTCCCATGATTACAAAAAAAAAAATCAATAAAAAAAATCTCCTCCCAGTCTAAAATCTTAAAAAAAAATAATTGTTTTGTTATGTCTAAAAATAATATATAACTATGTTTTTTAGTATGTCAGCATGTATGTTTCTCTATTTG
Organism: Rhinophrynus dorsalis; assembly: GCA_037306005.1. Lineage (NCBI taxonomy): Eukaryota > Metazoa > Chordata > Amphibia > Anura > Rhinophrynidae > Rhinophrynus > Rhinophrynus dorsalis. The sequence continues at coordinate 57,038,151 of CM074726.1, read as the reverse complement.
TATAAATATGCAACTCTTTGCTGTAAACATTCCAGGACATAGTTGAAAACAACAGAAATCTCACTGTATTCTTCCTGGTAAAACGTTTCCTAAATAAATAAAATGTGTGAGGGTCACAGAAGTTTTATTATTTTTTTTTTTTTTTTTTAATTACAGCGGAACTTTTGTCAAAATTAAATTGCCCCCCAAATCATTATTAACATAGCGAAACAGATATAAATACATTTATCAATGCTGAAGAAGTCCGGCGTTATTGAGAAATGCAACTTGCTCGGCATGCATCAACGGGCAACAGCACAGACATCTTGATGAAAAGGGATCTGCGAGTCTGCGTTCACCTCTAGGAGTGGTGAGGAGAGTTCCACTGTACGTTAAAGCGGAACTACCACCATAGGTAAAGTCACCCTGCAATAATGAGGCAGGTTGTGACTACTTAATAATAGTTATATTACCTCTCAGAACAACACGACACTACAGAAATCCTTAATCTTCCGAAACCGGAAGCTAGCCATCAATGTAGACATCTTGCCTGCGCTGTCAGTCCTGGTCTCCATTAAGAAGCATTGCACTGCCCTAGAAGGCACCAGAAGGGACTGACGGCGCAGGTGAACAGACTGCACTAACCTGGCCCTCAGTCTCAGAAGATTAACCCCTTAACGACCCTTGACGGTCATAGTACGTCAAGGGTCGATCTGACTGAACGACCCATGACGTACTATGACCGTCATGGAATTCCAGGCTCCCCCCGCGGCTGCACGCCGTTTGGGGAGTCCGGAAGCGGATGGAGGAGAAAAAAAAAAAAAAAAAAAAAAAAAAAATGCTCTGTGGTCCTTAACCGACTGCGCCGATCGGCCGGTCGTTAAGGGGTTAAGGATCTATCCAATTAATTATTTATGCAAAGAGCTGAGCTAAGAACAAGAGGTCATCCATTAGGACCTGAGGAAAGGCGCTTTCGACTAAAGCAAAGGCAGGAATTCTTTACAGTAAGGGTGGTAAGGCTATGGAATTCTTTGCCACGGGATGTTTTGCTTACAGATAATGCAACTGCATTCAAAAAAAGCAATGGATGCCTATCTAGCACAGAACAATATTGACAATTATGACAGATGGCTTCAAAGCAAATAGGATATTGATCCGGGGAACTATTTGACTACCATTTGGAGTCAGGAAGGAATAATTCTCCCCCACACACACACTTGGGACTAGATTGGAATTTTTTTGCCTTCCTCTGGATCAACAGGGGTGTTTTTGGCATGGGCTGGACTTGATGGATGCATGTCTTTTTTCAACCTTATCTACTATGTTACTATGATCTCTGTAGAATCTTGTTGTTCTGAGAGGTAATATAATTATTATTAAGCTAGTCGCCACCTGCCTAATTATTGCAGGGCAACTTTACCTATGCTGGTGGTTCCGCTTTAAGACACCAGAAGGGACTGACTGAGCAGGAGCACAGAGTGTTAACAGCAAGAGCTCTGCTGCTGATGTCTGACAAGCAAGTTGTATTTCTCAATAATGCCAGACTTATTCAGCATAATAAAAGTATTTATATGTATATTTCTGTGTGACTAACGATTTGGGGGGCACTTTAATTTTTATTAAAGTTCAGCTTTAATAACAATGTTGAATAGCTTGTTCACTATTTAAAAATGTCCATGACAATATTGCTATATAATGGACAACTGTTATCAAGCTGTACCTTACTGGCCTACTAGGCCAAGTGTGCCAATAAGTTAGGGCTTTCGTTAACCCTTTGATTGCCAGAGGGGCAGGCAACGTGTTGCCTATACCCCTGGCACTCAAAGTATTAAAAATAACAGGCGAATCACATTTGGCCCATGGGCCGCACTTTGGATGCCCATGATCTAATTGTAGATAGAGAGATGTGTGTGCGTGTGTATAGATAGAGATAGATATCACATGGTGTGCTCCTGCTTCCTTGCATCATGCCAATGGTGAAGTTTTACTCACCAGGATGATCAAAATTGTACTGTCCCTTAATGGCCCTGGCTTTCTGCTCTGGAGTCAGTACTTTGTAGAAGCGGTCCTGACTCAGAATGACCACTTTTCTCTGTCTGTGATCCACCTCGTTCTGCCCCAGAAGCTCCATAATCTTCTCACACACTGTAGACTGAAAGAACAAAAGGGAATAGCCACCGTGATGTACACAAACCAATGGATCCAAAAGAAGAGAGACAGCAGCATCAGGGTTAATGTATATCGAATAACGTCACTCACCCCAACGCTAGTGTCTGTCCAGTGCTGATCGACAGGACTGCCAACTCCAAACAAATATAATGTAATATCTGAAAGCATTCAAGTAAAAGAATTCAGTTTATTGAATAGTTATCAGACAAACAAGTGGACAGCATACTAAACAACCAATAGATCTAATGCGTTTCGCACGTTGTGTGCTTAATACATCAAACACACAACGTGTGAAACTCATTAGATCTGCTGGTTGTTTAGTCCGGTGTCCACGTTTGTCTGATATCTATTGAATAAACTGATTTTTTTTTTTTTTTTTTTTTTTTTACTTGCGTGCGCAGATATTGTATTACACAAACACAAAGCAAAGGATGTGAATCAGATGTATATGCAAAACTAAAGGCTCTATTGTTCTGTAAACACCGGAGCACACCAACTGCACCACAGGGGTCAATTAACCCTTTGAGTGCCAGAGGAGTAAGGCACTCAAAAGGTTAAGCATCCACACTGATTTAAACTGGGCTTTCAACCCACTTGAATGCTAGTGAGGTTACCATCATGTTGCTTCACAATACAGCAGTGACGTCTCTAGAATCAACCCAAATAAAGCCCCCCCCCCCCCCAAATTTATTCATATAGCGATAATCATAGAAATAGTAGCATAAGCACAGAGTTATTAAGAAATCCTACTAGATCAAGATGAACAGGCAGGCATCAACACAGAAATCCTGGCTTAGAGACATCCTGACCTGCTCTGTACTTCCCAGTCTCCTCTAGGAGGCGTTGCATTGTACCTTAAGGTGACAGGAAGGGCCTGACGGTGCAGACACCTCTAAAGCAAGAAGTCTGCCCGCCAGTCTCAGATCAAGTAAGATTTATTAACAACGCTGGACTTATGCTGCATAATACTACTATTTCTAAGCTTATCGCTATATGTATGATTATTGGGGGCTGGGGGTACTTTTAAAGAGGCACTTTCACCCCACATATTGTATGGGAATTTCAGGAATGGCTATTTGTCCCCTGTAGCGCCATTGGTTTTCTCCAAAATTACACCAGTATTCTTTTGAACATCAGACATGTGTGTCGCTAAACATTCACAAAATTAGTACAAGAAAAAGTTCTTGAATAAAGACTGTGAGACATCCGTATGTATCATTCTTATACAGAAAGGTTAAATAATAGGAGTAATTTGCAACTGCATTTCAGATTGTTACATATACAAGGTCATATGTACCAACATATGCCCTTGTATATGTCACAAGGTCATATGTACCAACATGTCAATTACAAAGTCTCTACCTGTTAGTTTAATGAGAAAACGACTGCATGAGCCAGCTTTAATTTTTTTTAGGTGTTAAATACAATTGTATCTTTTCTATTTGGTCTGTTTCTCATCTGTCTCATGAACCACTAACCGTACATTTAAATATTTTATTAAATAACTCTGTGCAAATCAGTCACAACTGCATTCATAACCCATTTTTGAATTAGTGAAATTATATAAGCCCCATAGTCTTTTATTCAGGTATAACAAAAAATAAATAAATATGCTGTGATAAAGATATTTCGGGGGGGGGGGGGGGAAGAGATACTTCTTTAACCTCTTGAGTGTCGGAGTGGTATGTTGTACCTCTCTGGCACTCAAAAGGGTTAGATCCAATGAGGTTCAGAGGGGTGTGTAACACATCAAAAGTAACCAAAAAGCGTGACACACAGGATGTACATTAAACCTTTGGTCATTTTTGTGTTCTGAAGTGAAACGGTCACCTCAAATTTAACCCTTTGAGTGCCAGAGAGGTACGCAATGCATTGCCTACACCTCTGGCACTCAAAGGGTTAACACGTCGACGACCTACCTGAGAGGTAAGCAAGCACGCTGCATGACCTCACGGCATCACTAGGGAATTCACATCACAATATGCAGCCATTTTAACCCTTTGAGTGCTTTGCAATGTGTTGTGTACCCCTTTGGCACTCAACAGGGTTAATCCCTCTAGATTCATTGCTCGTAATTCTGAATAAAACTTACCTATCCATAAAATTTTGTGGGTTCAGCTACAATAAAGAAAAGACAGCAGCTGCCTTAAAGCGATAGTAATACTTAAAATGTAAAGACATATATGTTGTAGGGTTTACCCCCCTGAGTAAAACAAGAGTATTCCCACTGCTGAAATGTGTTTCATTCAAAAGTTATTAATTTTCAAAGTTGAATTTTTTAGGTGCAATATCACAGTGGCCTGAAATTGTACAGTGGCGCTGTGGCTACACCATCCTATGGAGATTTATGGTCCCGGGACCAGAGCTGTCCATAGAATCGTGTAGCAACAGCGCCACTGTACAATTTCAGGCCACTATGATATTGCACCTAAAAAATTCAACTTTGAAAATGAATAACTTTTGAATGAAACACCTTTCAGCAGTGGGAGTACTCTTGTTTTACTCAGGGGGGTAAACCCTACAACGTATTTTTTTACATTTTAAGTATTACTATCCCTTTAAAAGAAAAAGCTGACAACTTTGGCAATGTTTGTGATCCTTAGATAGCCTAAAATGAGCCCGCCTCATCCCATTTTCATCCATACATCTCACGTTGGTATAGAACAGTGATTTTCAACCAGGGTGCCGTGGCACACCAATCATTAACTTAGGGTGCCCCATGTTTTCTATGAAGACGAACAAAAATGGACTTTTAAATAAAGTTTTATAGAAATTGTTATGCACAATAGATTTAGTTTTGTTATTATGATTATAAAACCTAATAACTGTATATTTATGTATTGTACCCTTCTTATGCCCTTGATAAAGTACATTAAATATGTTTGGGGTGCCTTGAATGTTCTAGATTATGTTAGGGGTGTCCGGAACAAAAAAAGATTGAGAACCACTTGTGCAGAAAGAGTCATTTCTAGTACCTCCCTAGTTGTCACATATTAACCCACAGAGGTCAATATTTGGAAAGTGGTCAACATTTGCAATAAAGCAAGTGAAGTTTAATAGAGACCGAGAGATTGTCCCTTTGACACAACTGCTAGTTAACCCAAATCAATCCAAGGACACAGCTAATCCAACTCAATGCAAGGTCACCTCTAACCAAAATTAAAAGTGGACGGTGTCACCTAAACATACGTTTACTTACTTTTAAACCTTTCAGTGCTAGGCAGATATCTAATGCATTGCAAAGTAATGTGGTGTATGCCTCTCTGGCATGCAAAGGGTTAAAGAGAAATGCGTAAGCCATTTGTAAAATAAATAGCTGGAGACATTGGTGGCACAGTCTGGCAAGTTATGCTAATTCCTTTCTTTGCTGGGCCAGTTATTACCACACAGTGCTAGGAATGAACATACGCAGGGCCCACACACTGGCGTGATTTCTAATAGCACATCGAGTGATACATCTGGTCTTAAACAGAACTAATTAGCATACTGTGCACATAATTAGCATAAAATGCCACCACAAGAAGTTAATGTCTCAAAAATGGTTTGTTTTATAGGACAATTGTAATGTACAACACAGACAGATTTCCATTCTCTGTAACACAAAAAAAAGTTAAGTATGACGGTGTGATAGGCCCACTCTAATCCAAGTGCACCTCTAACTTAACGCCCTTAACAACCTGCGGCCAGCAGTTAAGGACCACAGGACTTTTTTTTTTTTTTTTTTTGCCTCATTGGATTCAGGGGTCCCCCAGCGACGTGCAGCAGCACGGGGACACCTGAATTCCATGACATGCCAGAACCATCGCTGGTCCTAAACAGAAATTTATTCATGATGGTCCTGGCACATCATGGGTCCTTAAAGGGACACTAATGTCCCATAAAAAATTATACTTATTTTTAAACCTCTACAAAACAAGTTATTTGGCACAAATCCTCTCTCTCAAACCTTTACGGTTCGAGAGATATTTGTATGTAAAGTTCCTGCCGCCCTCCCCTTCTCCTGATGTCAGCACAGTGCTGACAGAAGGAGATCCTGGTCCGGGGACCAGCTGGTGGCTCTGCAGCAGAGCCGAAACTAAGTTATTTAAAAAGAATTACTTCATTGGAAAGGTCTACAAAGTGTGCCTGGTTTGCGAGCACACTTTGTAGGCCGTTTCATTGAAGTAGATCTTTTTAAACAACTCAATTTTGGCTCTGCTGCAGAGCCTCCTCGAGTCGGCCAACTCAAATCTCCTGCTGTCAGCTTTACAGCTGACAGAAGGAAAAGGGAAACTTTACAGGCGAATATCTCTCAATCCACAGAGGTTTGAGAGATAGTATTTGCGCCACTTATTTTTTAAACCTCTACAAACCAAGAATATTTTTAAATGGGACATTACTGTCCCTTTAAAGGGGTTAAATCAACCACAGGACCACTAACAGGCCAAGAGTTGAATTCGGGGTAGTCAGTTGCTGGACCTCTTGCTGTGGTCCCCAACATCCGAAGGTCCAACAACTGTCAAAGATTTTGTGGGTTGCGAGATCATGTCTGAACGACCTAACATCACTGCCCCATGCAAGACAGCTGCAGGTTGGACTATTGTGGCCACGCCCACAGCGATCTGATCACCAGGTGAACAAAATTTTCAAGCCAGGCCGACCGACCAAAATGACCAGTTTGTTTGGCCAAACATGATTGATGTAGATCATAGAAAGTACGATAACCAGCCAATCTGGTCAATTTCAACCAGACTGGCCGGAATCGGAGATGGAATCCCACCAAGTATGGGCCCTTTAGTCACATCAGTGCTCAAATAGGGAAACCTTTAACTCCTTAAAGGGTTAGTAATGTCATGTATTAATAAAAAGTAATATTGTCGATATTCAAAAAATAAAACAATTGATGCCAGTCCGAGAAATATACAGTGATAAAGCCCCTTCTTCACTGACATCAGCTGAAAACAGGACATTTGAGTCCTGCGACTCGAGGCGGCTCTTCAGCAAAGCCAAAACACCACAATCTAAAAACAAATACTTAATTGGAACAGTCTACAAAGTGTGCTTCCAAACCAGGCACACTTTGTAGACCATTTCAATTAAGTATTTCTTTTTAGATTGCGGTATTTCGGTTCTGCTGAAGAGCCACTTCGATTTGCATGACTCGAATCTCCTGTCAGCTTTACAGCCGACATCAGTGCAAGGGGAGGGAGGGGAACTTAATATATTTCTCATACGGACTGGCATCAATTGATTTATTTTTTGCATATCTACAATGTTACTTTTAATTAATATATGACATTACTAACCCTTTATGGACCCATGACGATCCTGACAAGTCATGGGTCTAACATGCAATAAGGACCGCTTAGAAGCTGCTGCAATAGTGTAGATTTAAAAAAAAAAAAAAAAAAAAGTATCTTGAGCAAGTCCTATCTCTCAAACCTTTACGGTTTGAGAGAGAGTCGCAGCTACAGTTCGCCCCTCCCTCCTCTTACACGGACGTCAGCGCTCTACTGACAGCAGAGATCCCGGTCCTGGGACCAGCCGGCGGCTCATCAGCAGAGCCAAAAATAGAGATATTTAAAAAGAAATACTTCACTGGAATGGTCTACAAAGTGTGACTGGTGCAAGCACACTTTGTAGACAGTTTCAATTAAGTAGTACTTTTAAAATATTGCTATTTTGGCTCTGCTGTAGAGCCGCTTCGAGTCGGCCTACATGGCTCTCCTTCTGTCAGCTTTATAGCGGACATCAGGGAAGGGGGGGGACTTTAGCTGTGAACGTCTCTCAAACCTTGTACTTGCTCAGGATACATTATTTTTTGTAAATCTTCAAAAAAGCAGCAACTTATAAGCGGACATTACTATCTCTTTAAGTGACAAGTCCTGTCCTGTCAAGGGTCCCTGAGAACAGGTTTGGAAAGAAACAATATATATTATAGGCATGAAAGCGGCTAAATAGGAATAAAAACATACAAGTATATGCATGAAGCACTTTGCATTGCAAAAATGCTGCCAGTGTGCTAGTTGTGTCGTAAATGTACCTGATCATCTGCTTTTCATATGAACACTAAGAGCCTCGCTTTGAAAACTGGAATAATTCTGCACAAAACCACCTTCACCACACACGACAAATGACAAAAATCTGTATTTATTTAGAAGGAGATTTTAGCACCTCAAATGCTAGAAAGATCTCCAGCATATTGCTTTGCTGTAGGGCCAGGGTAGTCAATCCTGGGGACTACTTAGTCCCCAACAGCTGAAGGTCTGACGATTAACTACTACTGCTGTATCAGGAGATATATTATGATATTGGAGAATTCCAACTGCATCATAAAGGACCGAATAAAAATTCCCAAATTTCCCATTGATTGAAACAGGGCATTTTAACTCATTGAATGCTTAGGAGGTCTCACTAGCATGCAAATAGTTAAAAGTGCCATGTAAATCAGTGGTAATTCATAGAATTTGCATAAGTCCCCGTCTGATTCGGTTGGTTTCCCCCAGAAATATTCCTCTTTTCAGCACAAGACCCGACGACTGCACCAATGCAATGCATAAACTATGCCAACGTACCAATTCAGTATACCACAGTTAAATTCATTTGTATAAAGGACCTGTTATGTTCTATTATGAAAACTTACATCGTACACAATTTCCTACTGAGTAAAACCAGGCTAACTCTGCCACCTGGAGATGCTTCATTCAAACATTATTACAGTTCACACAATCATAAAGTGCTAATGGGGTTGCTAACATATATCATATGTAGCCCCGAGGCTCACCTCTTGCAGAGAATGCAACAGAAAAACTGTCTGGACAGTAAGTGGCACTTTTGCCAACTGTTAATTTAAAAACGTTTAACCAACTTTAATAACTTTGGAACAAAGCATTTCCTAGTGGGAATGCCACTGTTTAATGTAGCCATGTCAACGTATATTCACAATGCATAGCTCAACCGTTTGCTTATCAGGGGGCTTAAACCCCTCTAAGTACCAGAAAGGTGAACAACATCTGCAATGCGCTGCACACCCCTCTGGCACTCAAAGGGTGAAAAAGGTTAATAAACTATGGTAAATGTGCAAAAGTTTGAGGTCCTGTTGTGTTAACTCCGTGAATGCCAGAGGGATATGCAACTCATTGCTTCACAATACACTGCATACCCCTCTCCCATTCAAAGGGTTAATGTGCAATGGCTAACCCCCTTGAGATGAAGAGAGTGCATGCACTGTAAAGCTATGTGTTGCACACCTCTGTGGTCTACAAGGGGTTAAAGTAAGTATGTGATCTAATCTGCTGCCTTTACTTGTTCTGGTTTGTTATCGCCCCTTGTTAACCCGTTGAGTGCCAGGGAGTATCCAACTCGTTGTTTTGCAATGTGTTGGCACTCAAAGGGGTAAGCTTAGTAGGATATTGAAGTAGCTGTCTCAGTGGGTTGCCTTTGGCACTCCTGGTGCGTTACATACCCCTCTGACACTGAAAGGGTTAACACCAGTAATGCGCTGCTCACCCCCTTTGGTGCTTAAAGGGTTAAGGTCCGTATGATACGGAATATTCTATGTGGTGGGTTACCTTTACAGTTTGAACTCCAGGGGGTACGCAAGGCATAACAAAACATAAGTAAATTCCCACTGGTATAGGACAGGTTGGCATGACATGGGGTGAGGGTTTTCTTTGGGGAGAATGTAACGTTTCCAGGCAACTAGTTACCCGCAACACGAACACTCTGTACCCTACTGGGTATAACCTACCCCATTGCCAGACATGCCCCGACACCCTGGCACTAAGCCCTTACCTTGCCACTGGCAGTACCACCGCTCACTCCGATCAAGAAGGGCCTCTGGTGGCCGCGTTCAAGCGCATCCATGGTCCCAGCAGAAGCCATGGTCGGGACACCCTGCAGAGAAGAACTACAACTCCCAACAGCACTGCGCAGCAGCCTCCTCTTCCCAGAGCGCAGCCCCGCCGCAAAGGATTCCGGGAACAGTAGTACCGCCTGGAAGCTTCTGCGCAGGTACAAATAACAAGGGTCATGTGACCCACTAGGAAGTGACAATTCTGTGACAGGTGCCGTGTGTACAGGAGCGCACAGTACAAAGTCCAATCCTCCCAATATTTCATCTGGGCAAAGGGGCACGCTTTAGGGGGTATTACCGATACTTTTTATATTATGTAATGACCTGCTGAGACCTCTGTCACTGAATAAATGATTTAGAACAAGACCAAATTATTTTATTTACACAGACTAATTTATAAACACATATACTGGAATTTAAACAAATATTAATGTGAGTTTTATTGCTATGGAGCAATGTGATACACATATGCATACCACACAGTCTAATCTTAAAGAGGGACAGAGGGATTTGGGTCTCAAAAGTCCAGTGCTATTCCATTGTTGGCCTTCCATGTTTTATTGAACTGTGTGGAGGAGGTTCTAGTCCAACAACAGCCTAAGGACCACGAATAGACCACACCCGCTGAGTCATATGCCTGGAAAGCAACATCCATAGACACCTACCCTTGCCCTTCCCACACTCCTAGGGCAAGGGTAGGCAACTTTTTACTCTCCAGCTTTTGGAGATCACTCCCATTATTACTAGCCAGCCATAGTTTTCTAGGTCTATTTTTGTCACCAAGCTTTCCCAGACCGTGCATATAGTAAAAATGTACCTTCTGGATATCAGGTGGCAGTGTTGTTATCAGTTGAAATACAAAAAAAAGAGGGGAAGGAAACATCTGAGCTATCCTAACTTTTGAATGAAGTGTCTCCAGGTGGCCAGTGTTTACCCTTGATTTATTCAGTAGAAAGTCCAAAATATATGTTCCTAACAAGCTTCCAGCTCTATTAAATGGACGACGGTACAACCCTAAATGCCACATCATCACAGCTTTATATTTTATTAGAACTATTTAATTAACACTTCCTAATAATAGAACCTCCCCCCTTTTACCTTACTCTGACTTGAAAATGCTAAATAGTTTCTATGAATGTTGTACTAGTACCTTCGTTTGAGACACCACCTATATTCGGTGCTGGAAGCAGACATGATGGCTGATGGCAGTTTTAGTTGTTTGTTGTTTTTTTTTTAAACCAAAGGAGGAAGTATGTATGAGCCTACTTAACTGAGTGAGCAACGTAATGAATACCCATCTGGCAGTCAGAGGTTTAAAGCAGAACTATCACCCGCTATAAAGTCACCCTGCAATAATTAAACAGGTAGCGACTATCTTTACAATAAATATGTTACCTCTGAAACGTAGCCCAATATAGAGAAATCCTTTATTGTAGAAGACTGATTGGCAGGTTAGTGCAGTCTGCGCGCCTGCGCCATCAGTTCCTTCCGGTTACCTTGTGGCACACTGCAGTGCTTCTCCATAGAGACCGGGACTGACAGCCCAGGCAAGATGTCTGCACTGATGCCTGGCTTCCAGTCTCCTACAATAAAGGATTTCTTTATAATGGCCATACATTTCAGAGGTGACATATCTATTATAAAGCTAGTCGCTACCTGCTTAATTATTGCAGGGCGACTTTATAGCAGGTGAAAGTTCCTCTTTAAGATTATCACATGTAGCGAGCAGAGTTTGAGGTCCTGCGGACCATGTCCACACCATCATAGGCAAGATATAAATGACTAACTAAATATGTTATCTCTTGAACAAAGACCAAATTCATAAGGCCCAATAGGGTATTCAGGGCATAGCAATGTAAGGTAGGTTATTATTTGGTGGTGTTTGTTATTATATTAACTAACAGGGCACAGCCCTGTGTACAGAGCAATATAACAATAAAAAGCAGAACTAACCCGATTGTTAACCTTGAGCCGTGCTCTTATACAAGAAGCCAAGGATTTGGATATGTTTGTATAATGAAGCAGTATAAGTATCTAACCAGGATCACCGATGGGTGTTGGCTGAGGCACCATAGACCCGGGTTTTTCAATTTCACCCTTTGAGTGCCAGAGGGGTACGCAACGCATTGCTCTGTAATGCATTGCGTACCCCTCTGACACTCGAAGGGTAAAGCCCCAGGTCTTGTTGCCAGCTTAATGTTAATCTCACTACTAGGAATGGGGCAACTGGGTTGCATTAGGTTAGTCCAAGCCCAGTGTCTTTTTGAACATTGCAACTCCTGTTCTGTAATCTAAAGTTGCAAGAGGACAATTGCTTTTACATCAGGCTGGGGTGAAGCTATATGCTGGAGACCTCTTTGTTATCACTGAAATCAAGGGAAATGGCCAGAAAATTCTATGACGTCATGTGGTACGAGAGATAAGATTTTCAATCAGTCCTTCATGTCAGCACCATGGAGGCAGACATGACAGTTCAGTTGCTAGCAGAACCACTTCACCCTTTAAGGAGTAGAGAGGTCTGCAATGCCTTAATTCACAAGGAGTTGCATATCCCCCTGGTGCTTAAATGGTTAAGAAGTAGACCATGCACTCTGCCAGCTTCAGTTCGGGAACCAAAAAATTAAAAAGGAACTCGTCTTACTTCAATGACATGACATTCTGGCTGACTGAAAATGTTATTTTTTTCAAAAAAACATACAATGGAAGCATTTGTAAGGGTCATTAGTATTTTCTGGCTCTAGTAATGTAAGTAGTTACTATTGGGTGGTTAGTTGTCCTTTAAGGATCTCTCTGCCTGAGGACAGATGAACTAATCAAAATGAGTCACTGGTCAAACACAGTGCTCAGGCATTTAAACCCGGACACGTGCCATCGTAGGCAGGCAAAATCCTTACACATGTGCCATCATAGGCATGCAAAATCCTTACACATGTGCAGTTGTAGGCATGCAAAATCTTTACACACGTGCTATCGTAGGCATGCAAAATCCTTACACATGTGCAGTTGTAGGCATGCAAAATCTTTACACACGTGCCATCGTAGGCATGCAAAATCCTTACACACGTGCCATCGTAGGCATGCAAAATCCTTACACACGTGCCACCGTAGGCATGAAAAAAACATCCTCACACAGTGCAGTCATAGGAATGCAAAACCTTTACATACATGCAGTTATAGGCGGGTAAAATCCTTAAGACACATGCAGTCATAGTCATGTAAAATCCTTACACACATGCTCTATTAGCAGTACTTGAGGACCACAGTTGAGAATCCTAGCTTTAGGTGTAGTCTCACTAGTGGTCTATAAAGTAGTATTAGTACTTGTGTCTTCCTGTGGATAGGGGACAGCCCTATGTTTGAAAGAAAAGCGGAGGGGTTCTGGGGAAACCATTTGCATGATGGAGGAAGAACAAAAAATTCCAATTGATTTAAACAGGGATTTTAACATCTTGAATGCTTTAGAGGTCTCCAACACATTTGCGTTGGAAACCTCTCTAGCATTTGAGAGGTTAAACGGATAGTAATGTTTTACAAAAAAAGCAGCTCCAATTAATCATCATAGTATTTGGTCCATGGAGAGTGTTATTCCAATACGGTCAGAGTTGTAGTTCAAGAGTAATTGAATGAAAAGTATCCCCCTCCCTCCCCTTTTACTGATGTAACACTGCTCACCTCAGAGCAACAAGACTGTCCGGATGGATCACAGAGATGGACAATCTTCAGTGATTATAAGGGGAAAAACCTGAAAAACCTGTCATGGGGGGGCAGGGTTTTCCTTATGATCACAGTAAGAAGATTGTCCCTTACTGTGATTTGTCCGGTGAAGAGACCAGATTCCACATCTGAGGGGAGGCGGCTTACACTAGGTAAAAGGGCTGGGAGGGGGATACTTTATCATTCAATTACTCTTGTACTACAACTCTGACAGTATTGAAATAACACTCTCCATGGCCCCAATACTATGAAGATTAATTGGAGCTGCTTTTATTATAAAACATTACTGCCCCTTTAACCTCTCAAATGCTAGAGAGGTCTCCAACGCAAATGTGTTGGAAATCTCTCTAGCATTCAAGATGTTAAAATCCCTGTTTAAATCAATGGGAATTTTTGGAATTCATAGTTCTCCCCTATCATGCAAATGGTTTGTGCCAGAACTTCTCCGCTTTCTTTTAAGCATACGGCCCTATGCCCTTAGGACAGTCCCCACACACGTATGTACGAGGAGAGCAAATAACTCTGTACCATGCTCCTTTTGGAGCCAACAGCACCCTTTGTACCACGCCGGTACAGCAGGGAGCGAAGGGAGATGGTACTGCCAGCCTTCCCTGGGAAACCTGCACCATGAGCCCATCTCCTGTTTGCACAGCCTTCCGCAAACAGGTTTGTCAATTATTAATAAAGTCAGCTCAGAGCCAGGAAACTGAGACCAGAGGGAGACAGAGAGGGGAGGAGAGAGGAGACCAGCAGAGAGAACACAAAAGGGCAAGTGAGGCTTAGGAGGTGGAAAGAGACTGACTCCGAGAGAGAAGAAAAGACAAACAGACGGGGAGAGAATCTATATCAAAGAAAAGAGTTTGAAAGAGGAATATGAGAAGTAAAAAAGGATAGAGGAAAAAGAGAGAAGAAGAGGAGATAAAACTCTCCAGGGGACTGATACAAGGAGAACTGGGCGCACAGAGGAAGGCGACTTCACCCCTTAGGGGAGGACAGAAGAGGCTTGCGCATAACTGAATGAGACACTGACCGTGCTGGGACCCTATGGCTACAGGTAAGTACACAACAGTCTGGAGATCACCTGTCACCAGGAAGTGCACACAACCCTGGGCAGTACGCACAAACAAAAGTGGACTTACTCTGGAACCAGCTATAACGGCACCACAGGAGAAATACAAATGTCCAATGTTTCCATCGGTTTAACCCCTTAAGGACCAGGCTCGCAGCCGGCACTTAAAGACAACAGAACATTTATTTTCTTTTTAAAGTGGAACTACCATGTCACAAAATGTTTACCTTAACTAAGTCCCCTTCTGGCGACTAGCTGCTCAGTAGCGCTAGTCGCTAGAATTATTACCTGATTTAATACATATATGCTTTATTCCCCAGCTGTCAGTAGCACGGAGCGCAGACATCTTGCCAGAATGACGTCCGCGCGCCTGCGCTGTCTGTCTCAGCCGGGTCTAGGAGGCGTTGCTAGGAGCCATTCGGCTCTGGCTGGGACTGACAGCGCAGGCGCGTGGACGTCATTCTGGCAAGATGTCTGCGCTCCGTGCTACTGACAGCTGACTTAGTTAAGCTAAACATTTTGTGACATGGTAGTTCCGCTTTAAGGTATCGGATTCAGGGTTCCCCGAACGGCGTGCAGCCGCACGGGGAGCCCTGAAATCTATGACGTACATGTACGTCATGGGTCCTTTAGGCACGTTCATCCCATGATGTACTTGTATGTCCTTGGTCCTGAAGGGGTTAAACTGGGCTTTATTGCTTAACGTGCCATTGCATTGCATATCTCTCTGGCACGCAAAAGGGGTTAACCCCTTGAATGCTAGAAAGGTCTCCAATGCATTGCTGTGCAATGCACTGGAGACCTCGTTAGAATTCAATGGGTTAAAAGATCCATTTAAATCAAAGGGAATTTGATTGTTCCTCTCATGTGGTGGATACGGCCCCCGGTGTATAAGACTAGGGTGAACATATTGTGGCTCTCAAGCTGTTGATGGACTAGCTCTGATCATCCTCGGCCAGGCAACAGTTGGCTGAGGATGATGGATGCGGTAGGCTAACAGTTGAAGGGCTGCAGGTTGTCCATCTCTGCTATACAAGCTGATAGTGACAGGAGTGATTAACTCTTACATTACCAAGAAGGACCAAAAACACCCTGGACCAGAAACACCTTGCTAAGGGCAGGGCTGGCAAAACACCCCACAGCTAGGGTTTTAGGCCTATAGAAAGTGGAGCAAATCTGGAGCAAAACCAGCTGCACCAGAAGGAACAAATACACATTTCTACTGATTTAACCCTTTAAGGACCAGAGGGTACTAAGGTTACTATGTGTAATGACCAGAGTTTTAGGACCTGTGGTTTTTCTAACAATTGTCATATCCACCTACATGGACAATCATTCCCTAATGCCACCCCTTGAAGCAAGCAGCAAGGGAAAAAAAAATCATAGGGTCATTAGGATTTTCTTGTCATAGCAAGCTAAGTTGTGTGTGTGGGTTATTATTTGGAGATGTTGGTTCTCCTTGAAAGGCATAGTAACATTTAAGATGCAAAAAATACATATTGTAGGATTTATCCTTCTGAATAACACAGGAGTGCTACCACTGAAAGGTGTTTTATTCAAAAGTTAATGCAGCTCAAACACATTTTTTTAGGTGCAATATCTCAATGGCCTGAAATTATACATTGGAGCTGCTGAATTAAAGCATGCAGTGCAGGCACTTCCTTGTCAAGGACCTATATAACTGATCCCACTCATAATTACCCCTTTCAGTGCTAGGCTTTGGGATATGCATTGCTGAGCAGTGCCTGTGAATGGAGTGGTAGTGTTTTACTAAGCGGTGTCAGTGAGTGGGGAGGTAATGTAGGGTTAAGACAGGAAGTCAGTGATAGGGGAGGTGGGCAATTCATTGCTGAGCTGTGTCAGTGAGTGGGTAGGTAATGTAGGGATAAAACAGGAAATCAGTGATAGGGGAGGTGGACAGTACATTGCCGAGTAGTGTCAGTGAGTGGGGAGATAAAATAGGGATAAGACAGGAAGTCAGTGCTAGGGGAGGTGGGCAATACATTACTGAGCAGTTTCAGTTAGTGGAGGGAGGTAATATAGTGATAAGACAGGAAGTCAGTGCTAGAGGAGGTGGGTAATGCATTGCTGAGCAGTATCAGTGAGTGAGGGAGGTAATTTAGGTATAAGACCGTAAGTTAGTGCTAGTAGAGGTGGGCAATACATTGCTGAGTAGTGACAGTGAGTGGGGGGTAATATAGGGATAAGACAGGAATATATATATAGAAAAAAACAAAAAACCTCTATTTCACCTACAGGGTTAAGGACCAGAGGCATGAGAAAGGTACTGCAAGGCAATGATTTGCTCAACCCTTTGGTCACATTAAACTGTTAAGTAATACATGCCCACAATGGCTGCTCTCTCTTTCCTTATCTGTTGTCAAACTTCGGTCCCTAATTGACCCTTGGCATTCTTTTATAATCCTTATTGCTTTCTGTCTTTCACAATAATTTTCACCAAGATTACGTTTAATAGACTAGCCCTACTAAAGTAAATCTTGGCCCGTGTTTTGAAAGAAGAAACACACAATGGCCTATTTATTGGTCAGGGTTCATGTAACGCAGACGATATCTCAATGACTAAGGATGTATGGGTGAAAAGTGGAGACATTCTGAGGCATGGTCATTTAACTATAGGGGCCAATAACCCCCCCCCCCCCTCATTTCCCTCTGATGTAAGTAGGGATTTTAACCACAAAGTCCTGCGGACCAATACGCAGTAGGTTTCTCAAGCATTCAAGGGGTTAAAAGCTCTTCATATTGAACTGGACATAACATCCAGTACTAATTAAATATTAATAATGGAGAACCAATCCACGCAGACCATATTCATAGCGGTTGTTTGGGTTTTCTGCCAAGATTAACCCTTTGATTACCAGAGGGGTATCCAACGCATTGCTTTGCAATGTGTTGGATACCCCTAGGGCATTCAAATGGGTAAGGCACGTGAGGGGATTATCAGGGAGGTATTAGTGTCCCTTTAATGCTCTGAGAAACAGAGCGGTGTGCAACTTATTACAAACGCAATGCATTGCATACCCCCTGGCACTGAACAGGTTAAAGGAGAGTGCAGTAAAATGCATTTACGTCAAAGTGACTTCTTGAAAGCTTTATGCTCGGGGTATGATCCTGCATTGTAAGTGGAAACGGCCATCTCAAGGCTGGGAGAGGATGCTACTTTTAAAACAGTTTGTTAAATAATTCAGAGTGCTCTGATAGTCTTAGTACCAGAGAGCAGGTCATGTGTCCACCTCCTATATACATCCTTACTGTAAGCATAAATCATCTGTGCAGGCAGCACGCGCAGTGCCTATGTCTGAATCAATGATCAAGTGCTAATAGTCATTCTGTGCAGACTGAAATGTACGTTTCAACCAAAACCCACGATAGGCCAACACCACTGATAATAAACTAGTATGTAAATCACTTAACGACAGATGACGTGCCAGGACCTTCATCTGTGGATGTGCATCTTAAAGGGGATGTATCACCTATATAAAACTTAGGCTAAATAGTTAGGTTATGTAGCTAATCTCACTAAAAGTGTGTTATATATATATATATATATATATATATATATATATATATATATATATATATATTTTTTTTTTTTTTTTTTTAAGCTTTATTTTGTCAAAATGTAAGTTATAATATTTTCCCTGCAGCTAGACTGCTCTGTAACCGCAGTCCGTCACTCTGCCTCCGCTCCCCTCCCTCTATCCAGCCTCCTCCAATGGCAGAGGCTTCTCTCTGTAAGCTGGAGATCTCATTGGCAGAGACTGATATCTAGCCAATGAAATCGCTCCAGCTTACAAACAGAAAGCCTCCGTCATCAGAAGAGGCTTGCTAGAGGGAGGAGAGCAGAGGCAGAGTGACGGACTGTGGTACAGAGCAGGTAACCACAGCCTGTCCAGAAGTAGCTGCAACTCAGACTTTATACCTTAAATTTTGACAAAACAAGGATTTAACCCCTTAGTGACAGCCACGTGCGTACGCGGCTGTCACCTTAATGCCCGTAGTACTTTTTTTAAATGATTCCAGAGTCTCCGAACGGCGTGCAGCCGCACGGAGACCCTGATTTCTGGGACTTGCCAGGTACGTCCTCTGTCACTAAGTGACAGTTTTTGCGGGACGAAAAATGAACACACTTTTAGTGAGATTAGCTACATAACCTAACTATTTAGCCTAAGTTTTATATGGGCAATAACATCCCCTTTAAGGATCAGTGACAGTTCTGGCGCGTCATAGAATTCTGGAATGGCTGTGCATCTGCAAAAAAAAAAAAAAAAAAAAAGAGTGCTGTGGTCCTCTAGGGCCACCCACTCCTGGACCGCCCGATCTTTAAGGGGTTAAATGTCAGTGTTTTATTAGTTAACCACTGCTACAGCAGAAACATTTTAACCCTTTTAAGTACTACAGGGGTACACTTTCTGTACAGGCTCCTCCTCCCCAGAGCTGGTAGTGGGAGCTCCAGAGAGAGGCAGCTGATAAGATGTCACACACACAGCTGCATAGCCAATAGGAATGAGCCTGAACTGCAAGTCTCACCTCTTGCAGAATCATTATTATAAACTTACAGCCCCCAGTATACAGTTTTACCCCGGGCTTTTCTACCCTAGAACTGGTGCTGTGAGGCAACGGATGACTCCTGTTGGCTGCTGTTACATCATACCCACGTGTGCAGCCAGAAAGCTGTGATAACTTTTAACTCAAAGGGTTAAACAGTAGCGGGAGAACATTGGTTTGCTCATGCCCAAGTAAAGGCTGAAATGCAGACCTGTCCAATCACTGCACCTAAATTCTTGGAGTGCCACACTGGCTTTAAGCTTATAATTATGAATAATTCTGTTTGGGCAACTAGGATAGTAATATAACATTATAATATATAGAATGTCCACATCCAGACCCATTTATCATTCTCCCCCAAATAAACAAATAAAAATGAACTACTTGTATAAATCTCTCATGTTTTGGCAGAAGTGGAGTTTGAGATTCTACAAGGTGGGGAGAGCAGCCATGGGCAGAGGACACAAGCTGCAGATGCTACATCGTCCTCTACAGGATTGGATCACAGAGCTAGAACTTTATGCACAGGGATACTCCAGCCACACCTACCAGCACAGCCCAAGGAGACTTCAGAGGAGCCTAAGGGAATCGAAAACACAGGATTTGTTGGGGACCCACCACCCTACTCTCCGCCAGACCCCAAAATTGCACATCTTCTATACCCGGGGTATCATGCCAACTACTCTGGCCAAATGCCAGTATTGTACCAGCCAGGGCCAAGAGTACAGAACGTCTTCCCTCATCAGAACCTGCCTCCGGGATCATATCCTTATATTATTGTAAGACATTTTTCTTCTTTAAACCACTGTCTTTACTAGAGGTGACCAGACTCCACTAATCAAATCTATAGCAGGACTACTGTAGGGGGGTCACTTGTAGGACCTTCAGCTGTTGAGCTACCAACATCCCCCAACCTTCCAACTGCTGGTTGGGGATGATGTTGTTATCCCCAGTAGCTAATGGTCCAATATTTGACTAAACAAGGCTACTTGTAAAGATTTACCTGCTTGGGCACAGGTATGCCAGTCACAAATACAGTGAGGATGAAGCGCCCAATAATTGCACCACTTTTTGTAGTGCATAAACCTCGTAGAATCTCTGATTCACCAAGGTCAGCTCAGTCAGGGATTGTCAGAAATCCTGGCTTGTTCATGATCCACAGTACCTGGAGATTGAACATGGAAGCTTTATTGTTTGTGAATGTACACTGCACACTCAACAATTATGTCTGCTTGGGAATGGCCTGTTTTTAGTTTATGGTTTTAACCCTTTGGGCGCATGAGACAGTATCCATTACATTACAAAGCGCTGCATTTGATTCTTCTACGGCACTCAAAAGATTAACCCTAAGCAATGCGTTGTGTATCCCTCTGGCACTCAACGGGTTAAAGGAATAATAAACTTTTATTAGATTAAAACCACAATCTGGGGATTTTCTCGTTGAGTAAATCAAGGATGCGCCAACTGATGGGAGCAAGGTTCCCTAAGGCGAGTAAACCAGCACTGAAAGAGTTAAAGGACTAATTAAAACTGAGCAGGGCCGCAAATGCATGAGTTATTCCAGTGCAGCACTTGCATAAACACTACTCTTTAACTCTCTGAGTGCTGGGTTGCTCAATTTTGCGCACCTTAGAGGGAACACTAGCTGGGAGTTGTGCCATTCAAAAGTTATAACTGTTCAAACTGTCAGAATGTGTGAAAGGGCTATCACATTCTAAGAAGGGCATAAAAAATACAAACTGTATACGTATAGCTGACTACTATAAGACCTACCTAAGTGAATCATTGTTACACAAAATAAGAGCTATTTATTCCTACTCTACTTTAAGCTCTACATCATACCAGGATAACAGTTTAACCCTTTGAGTGCCAGATTATGTATGCAGTGCATTGCGTTGGATATTTCTCTGGCACTTGCAGGGTTAACAGATGAATCATCACACAAGGGGTTATTGCGCCTTCCATGTCCCTTTTTACAAAGATTATCAATCAGATTCATTATGGTAGTGTGTGGCATTCTGGCTCTGAAAGGGGTTAATGCTCATTCATTCCCCCCCTGGGGAATGATAAAGAAATAAGATATCGGAAGGCGGGTGTAGAAGTTTTTTGTGCTAGAAGCACCGTGAATTATTTATACCCAGACAAGTCACTGCCGGTGCTGGCATTGTGAAGATGGAACGTCACGTCACTGAGGGCAATTTCCAGAATGTCTCTTAACCCCTTGATACTAGAAAACACTCATTCACAAAGCACTGGAGACCTTTCTAGAACCCACAAATTTAAATACCAAGGAACGTGCACTCTGCTAGACTCACTTTATAACGTTTCTACATGTACATTTATATTATTTATTTTACTGATAAACATACGGAGCAGTTGAGAATGCATTTTGAGATTTGTAGTCCTGCTTTACTAGGCAGTGTTTAGTTCCTGTCAGCAAATACACTTTAGACTACCAAGTCCCATCACCACCAAAGAAATAAAAATCAATAGTATTTGTTCCTTGGTTAGAGCTACATACCAGTAAAACTGTAGCAATTCAATTCACAGACTATTAGTAGAACAACTGCAGATGCAGTGCACACAGACTAAAGATAATGAAGGTGTGAGCAATCTGTGGATCTCCAATATTTTGTTGTACTTCACTTACAACACAGGGGACATGGGAAAAGTTGAACTTGATGGCCACATCTTTTTTTCAACCTCATCAACTATGGCACAGTGGTCAGCTAAGGATTATGGGTGTTGGAGCTCAACCATTATTCTCTAACTGACATTATCATCATCATTATCTCACTAGGACATTGCTATGTATTGACGAGGGGACAGTAGCTACAAGTCTCATGGTTAAAGGGATAGTAATACTTCGTTTTAACTTTATTTTATTTTGTAGGCATTAAAAAAGACAATGATATAGGTCTCATCTCTCAAACCTTTATGGTTTAAAAGATATTCACAAGCAAAGTTTCCCCTCCCGCCCCTTTTTCCTAGTGTAAGCCATCTCTTCTCAGATGTGAATCTGGTTGTAAGACCAGACAGATAACAGCAGGGGACAATTTTCTTTGTATGAAAAGAATGAAAGCCCTTCCCCCCTTGACAAGTTTTTCAGCTTTTTCCCTTATCTTAATTGAAGATTGTCCCTCTCTGCAGTCTACCTGGGCACCTCCCTTCTGATGTGGCTGAACGGGGGGGGGGGGGGGGATACTTTGCTTGTGAATATCTCTTAAACGATAAAGGTTTGAGAGATAAGACTTAGATCGTTTTTCATGTTTTTTTTAATGCCTACAAAATAAAATAAAGATAAAATGAAGTATTACTATCCCTTTAAATACCAGGTCTTGTTGCCAGCTTAGGCAAAGTAATGGTACAACTGGACTGCACAGTGCATTAATAACTTAGACTGGCCCAAACCCTTTGTCACTTAGGAACCTAGCAACTTTGTCTCATGTCTATCTGATGGCCTCTACCTCCAACACAAGATCCACAGATCTTCTAAGTTCCCCAGAAGTAATGTTAGTCTATGTTAATTTGACCTAACACAAGCTACAAGTAGTCTGTGACTTTTCACAAGCTAAAGGTTCTTTTTATTGTTTTATTATTCCGGTCACAGTGCAAAGGGGCAGTAATGGGAAAAGCAGATTTCTTTTTCAAATGTTTCATCCGTAATCATTTGTTTTTACTTTTCTCCTCTTCTTACCTGCGAACCGATTCACAAAAGGGGTGATGTGCTTCATACAACTGGAGTCAAGGAGCAATATTACCTGTATTGTCTCTTATCTGTAAAATAAATAAATACGTCAGAGGCATATATACTATGGTAGAGTAATTCTGGAGCAAACCAACTGCACCATATGCAGAAAATTCATGATTGCCCCCGTTTTTGCTCGGCAATGCATTGGAGACACCTCTAGTCATCAAGCGGTTAAAAGCCACATTTAAGTCAATGGGAGGAATGAGGATATTATATATATATATATATATATATATATATATATATATATATATATATTTATATGTAATTAGATACACACACATACACGCAATTTTGCTTTTTTTTCCCATCACCCAATTTATTTTTTAAAAGGTATAGTAATATTTTATTACAAAAAATATATATTTTTTAGGACTTACCCTGCTAAGTAAAACTGCTGGGAGATAATTCATTCAAAAGTAATTACAGCTCAAACTTATTTGAATTGTCCTGTCCCACCCCATCACAATTTTATATATGTATTACAAGGGACCCCTGAGTGGTGCAGCTCCATTATTCCGTATGGAGAATTTCGGTTGATTGATTGGAAAGCTTTCCAAATTTCTAAAATAGAAAGACGCTTTATCATGATTTGTAATTAATTTTGAGTTAATTTTCTTCTACCAGTGGGAGTACTTGTTATTCTCAACAGGAAAAGCCCTGTAATATATTTTCATAAAAAGTTACTACTCCTTTAGATTTTCAACTTGCCTAAAAGTCTGCCCCTTTGTTCCCGAACAGAATGACAGTTCTCTTGGGATGCCCCCCCCTCCACGGCCTGATGTGAGGACCAAGGATTACATGGTTGAATCTGTACTAGTAATGATATTCTGCTGCTTCCTGACGGGGATCATTGCTGTGGTCTATTCTCATGAGGTGAGAGATCAGTGGTGGAAAGGGAAGACACAAAAACGACCCCCTCAGATGCCAAAATGATCACAGAAATAAAGGGGCTTGTCTACTAAAACAGGAGTGGAAAATCCTGTGTACTTGCACCCTCTTAATTGGTTCCCCTACAGTATGTAAATTGATACCAATGGGGTGCCATTCTTGTTGTGAGGCAGATATTTAACAGTATGCTACATTCCATGTTTTTCATATATTTTATTATCTTTGATATAATGAAAACACAAAAATTCAGTTTCTGAACATTCTGGTGCACGACAGACAACAAGTAAAACTGTACAACAGCCTTTATTTAACGCAGCTGGTCATTTAGTTTCCAAAATGCAGTCTGTCCATATTCTCTTCATCTCAAAATGTCAAGTAAAAAAAAAAAAACAACAACTTTATACTGAAAGCTGTAAACTATGGCAAGTTTAGTGTTGTGCTTGTTGCAAAATTGCAGTGGGATATAATTTTGCTTGGGACATCAGTAGCTACTGAACGTGGTATTTAAATATTTGAAAAACACAGAATTCAAACTACAAGGAAGAAAACTAAATGATTAGTCTATGAAATTTTGTGCATGTTTCAATAATACATAGAGTTACACATTTTATTTCTACATGTATATGGTTTATTAAAGCCTGTTCATATACCTTACCAATTTCTTTCATTTTTGTCTCGCGTAGACACGGACAGCACTCAGCAGAGGTGACATCCTGCAGGCTCAGGAAGCCTCCCGCAAAGCTCGCTCCCTTGTTCTCTTCAGTCTGCTTTTTGGAGTTTTTGTGTCCACTAGTTGGATTATCTATGTAGTTGTGGCCATCTTCTTGTGATGAAAAAAGTGGCTTGGGAGAGAACATGATTCTTGACAAACTGTAACTGGTCACTTCCTGCAACATCATGAGCAAACCCTAACATCCTGAGCCTTCCTGCTGAAGCAAAGAGGTATATACTGGGACAATTATAAGGGAACTCTAACTCTTAAATGAACAGAAGAACTCTCCTGTGTAGAATTCTAAAATACAGTAGTATATCTATATAATTACTGTGTGTGTGTGTTTAACAGAAGCACTTACCTAGGTAGGAGTCCATCATACAGCAATCATGTATATCTATATAATTACCGCGTGCAACAATACGATAAGGCGTCCTTCATATAGAAGTCAGGTGTATCTATACAATTACTGTGTGTAACAGAAGGAATTACCTAGGTAGGAGTCCATCATACAGCAGTCAGGTGTATCTATATAATTACTGTATATGGCAGAAGCACTTACCTAGGTAGGAGTCTGTCACACAGCAGTCAGGTGTATCTATAACAGGGCTGTCCCAGTTCAGTCCTCAAGGGGCCACCAACAGGCCAGGATGTAAGGATTTCCCTGATTACACACAGTTGAGTCAGTCAAAATGAATAATCCACTGATTATCTCACCTGTGATTAACCAGGGAAATCCTTACATCCTGGCCAGTTGGTGGCCCTTGATTTATATAATTACTGTGCGTAACAGAAAGACTTGCTTAGATAAGAGTCCCTCAGACAGCAGTCAGGTTTATCTGTATACTTCTTGCATTGAACATTGTTGCAGTCTATAGCTACCCATTAGCAATAACTCCTGGGGGTAGACGGCAAGGGACTTGCAGAGGGTCTTGCACACTGCTATCCTAAAAACTGTGTACGGGGCATGTATTTATATAAGCAAGGGTGTGTGTGTGTGTGTGTGTGTGTGTGTGTGTGTGTGTGTGTGTGTGTGTGTGTGTGTGTGTGTGTGTGTGTGTGTGTGTGGGGGGGGGGGGGGGGGGGGGGGGGGGGGGGTTTATAACATTTTCACAATGAAAATGAGAGATTGTATTTTGTCAGGAGGTAGAAACTAAACTATAGAGTGGCGCTCAGCGATGGAGTAAAAACACTGAACACTATAGTTATACATACATATACACATGACTGCTGTATGAACGATTCCTAAGCCAATGTTCTTCTTTAATCCCCTGGAAACTAGCGGTCTCCAGCACATTGCTTTCTAGCAACAAAGGGGTTCAACTGAGATTTCCCTTATACAATTCTGCTAATGTACTGCAAAAACGAAATATGTATATTTATATGTACAGAGAACATTTAACAAAAAAATAAAATAATTTTTTTTTTTTTTAATTCCTCAATTGTGACAATTTCATAAAAGGTGAAAAATTATTAACCCACTGAGTGCTAGATGGGTACACAACGCATTACTCCTCAATATGCCTCGTTATCTCTCTGGCACTCAAAGGGTTAATCCTTTCACTACATGGGCTGGCCTCTGTGTTAGTGAATGGGTTATATTTTGATTTATATCAAGCAGCAGACCACCATCCTGGTGCGTTCTGTGCTTAAAATCCAGTTTTACTGCTTTGTAATGATGTCTATAAACGTAGAATAGGTTATAAATTAATGAAAATGTGGCTGACGTGTTGATGTGAATGCAGTCTTTGACCTCAGTTGATAAGACCATGTTCACTCAGGCAAAGGTTTTGTTTAATGTAATCACAAGTTAATGTTATTGCAATTTTACTGTGATACTGTAGCAAGGATTTTTTTTTCTAATTTTCCTCCCAGAATCCCTTTGTCTATTTAAATAGCAGGAACAACGTTGCACATAAAAAAACAATTACAATATTTGTGAGAGCTCAATGAAGCCCATGATCAAGGACCACTGCTCACATCACCCTGCCTGTACTTTAATTTAGTGTTACCTGGCATCAAGAAAACATTATGGGGGTTATGCACTAAAGCGTGATAAAGTGGAGATGACTTCTCCACTTCCTATGTTATTCTATGGAGCCTATACACTACGATCTCCAAAGTTTTAGAAATCTTAGTGAATTGGCTCCATAGAATAACAAAGGAATTGGAGAAGTGATACCACTGGAGACGTTATCTTTGCTTTATCACCTCTAGGCCTTAGTGAATCTCGCCCTATGAGTTATAATAGACACGCATGTGAAAAGCTCTCAACCTTTTAAGGAACAAGATGGGTTTTACATAGCATTGTTTCATAATGCATTGCACAGACCTCTGGTACCTAAAGGGATAGTAATGTTTCACAATAAAAGCAGCTCCAATTAATCTTCATAGTATTTGGGCCATGGAGAGTGTTATTTCAATACTGTCAAGAGTTGTAGTACAAGAGTAATTGAATGATAAAGTATCCCCCTCCCGGCCCTTTTACCTAGTGTAAGCAACCTCCCCTCAGATGTGGAATCTGGTCTCTTCACAGGACAGGTCACAGCAAGGGACAATAGTCTTACTGTAGTCATAAGGAAAACCCTGCCCCCCTTGACAAGTATTTCTTTATGCGCACTGAAGATTTTCCCTCTCTGCGATCCATCCGAACAGTCTTGCTGTTGTGTAAAAGGGGCAGAAGGACAATACTTTATCATTCAATTACTCTTAAACTACAACTCTGAGAATACTGAAATAACACTCTCTATGGCTGAATTACTATGAAGATTAATTGGAAATACTTTTATTATGAAACATTACTATCCCTTTAAAGTGTTAACATAGTGGTTCTCATCCAAAGTGCAGTAACCGTTTGTGTACCATTGGCACCAGCTTGACATACAAAGTCTTCTCTAAGAGAGAGAGAGAAAAAAATAACCTGAGTTTTGAATGTATATTCATAGAAAATGCCGTGCGTTATATACTTTTTTTTGTCGTTCTGATTGCGAGACCCCAAAATAACTATATGGTTATGTATTTGAACCGTTAATTATATCCTTGATAACCTATACATTATTCGGGGTGCCCAGAAAACGCCAGACCTCTTTTTAGGGGAGCCTTAAAGGAGAGGTAGAACCTCCTAATATAACCCAGCACTTATCATAGGCAGAAAATCCAAATTTCCCCTAAAAATTTTGCTTTTGTGCAAGACATCATCGATCATTTCTGGATGTCAGGTCCATGGAGGCGGACATGATAGTTGCTGGCAATTTTTTCAAACTGAAGCAGCCAGAGTGCAGGAGCCTAATTAAAGCTTTAAAGGGATAGTAATGTTTCACAATAAAAGCAGCAAGCACCAATTAATCTTCATAGTATTTGGGCCATGGAGAGCGTTATTTCAGTACTGTCAGAGTTGTAGTTCAAGAGTAACTGAATGATAAAGTTATCCCCCCCCCACCCCTTTTACTGATGTAACACTGCTCACCTCAGAGCAGAAAGACTGTCCCGATGGATCACCGAGTGGTGCAATGTTCAATGAGCATAAGGAAAAACCTTTCAAGAGGGGCAGGGTTTTCCCCATGCTCCCAGTAAGAAGATTGTCCCTTGCTGCAATCTGTCCGGTCGGGAGACCAGATTCCACATCTAAGTGGAGGCGGCTTATACTAGGTAAAAGGGGAGGGAGGGGAATATTTTATCATTCAATTACTCTTGAACTATAACTCTGACAATATTGAAATACCATGGACCAAATACTACGAAGACTTATTGGAGCTGCTGTTTGTTTTTTTTTGTTTTTTTTACTATCCCTTTATGAACCAGAGGGGTGTGTAACGCATTGCTTCATAATATCTTGCACGCCCTTCTGGTTCCTACAAATGGGGTTTAATATTAGGCGTTACTTCTTATCTAACCTTTTGAGTGCCAGAGTGGTAGGCAACACATTGCCCAGCATTGCGTACCCCTCTGGCTCCCAAAGGGTTAAGGTAAGTGGGTGAGTCTCATTGTTAGCAGACGTTTCCTTAAACTGAAAATGCTCACCCATAGTACAAACAACATACGGTACACTAAGGTATATTTTATGAAAACTCTATAACCATTATACACTGAAAGACATTTACTATTAAAAGGTCCCATATTGTTTTCATGTTCTTGTCATGATTTTACCTGCATCCTCCACTGCACAGTCACTTCTTGAATAAGATGAGTTTCCTCCTATAGGTCTCCTCGTACAGCATAATACAGGAGTCTCCTTACAAATTAAATGAGGAAGCTCTTCCTAAGGCCACACTAAGGAAGGTGACATTAGGTTAAAATAAGGCAAACCACTCTCAATGCTCTCGCTTTGGTGGAGGAGCCTTTAAAGGGATAGTCTTGTTTGTACATAAATTCAGCTTCGATCATTCATCGTAGTTTTTGTACCATGCAGAGCGTTATTACAATGGTCTATGCAGTGTAGTTCATGAGCAATTATCCTACATAATAATTCGCTAAGGATGTTTGTCAGAAGCCGTCATGCGCAGTAGAGATGGCTGCAGTCATTCTCAGTAGAGAATGCCCGCGCCGCGGCTGATACAGAGCAGGGTGCTCCAAATTCAGACCGTAGTTCTCTCTGCGCACCTTCCTGGGACCGCTCCGTATCGGGCGCGGCGTGGGCAGTCTCTACTGAGAATGACTGCACCGCGGCTGTTGCTGGGTGGCACTGTGGCCCGTGTACACGGGCTCTTCAACTAGTGTTGTTATAAAGTGTCCCTCTCCTGCCCTTTTTACGTATTGTAAACTGCCTCCTTTCAAGATTTGGAATCTGGTCATCGGATTGGATAGATCGCAGCGATGGACAATCTTCTGGCTGTCAGTATAAGAAAACCCTGCCTCCCTTGATGAAGTAGGGCAGGTCTGTACTTATTCTGACAGAAGATTGTCCATCGCTGTGATCCATCCAGACCGGCTTGCTGCTCTGAGGAGAGCAGCGTTACGTATGTAACAGGGACGGGACACTTTATAACATAATTACTCATGAACTAAACAACGTACAGACTTGTAATAACACTCTGCATGCTACAATAACTATGATGAATGATCAAAGCTGAATTTATGTACAAACCATAATATCCCCTTAACCCCTTAAGAATCCATGACGGTCCAGGACTGTTATGGAATTCCGGGCTCCCCGCACGGCAGCTCTCCGTTCGGGGAGTCCGTAATCAGATTCCAAAAATAGGTTTGTGGTCCTTAAGTGACGGCCGCGCAACCTTAAGGTTAACTCTAGCTTTTAAAAATATGATTTCAAGCACTGTGTTAGCAGCTACACGATACAGGGAGAAATTAAATGTTCCCACATATTAAAATGAGGCTTTTAACCTATTGAAAGCTAGAAAGTTATACACTGCATTATGAAGCAATGCAATGGTAACACCTCCAGCATTCAAAGGGATAAATTACTCACTTAGATCAAATGGAGTTTTGGAAATGTCTACTTCTCACTTATGTAAATTGGCTTGTTCCAGAATAGCTCTCTTTTTTTTTTTCTTTTGCATACGTCCCAGTGTATGAGATGTGGGAGGGGGACGTTACCTCCTTATCAATGCACCAGGAAACAGACTGGGTGCACAAAAGAAACCACTGAGGACTGCATGTGGCCTCAGGACCTCTTGGTGTCCTCCACCATTTTAAAGAGAGAGCAATGCACAATATAAATCTTCGATTATTCTTTATACTTTTTAATAATGCTGACTACATTCCAATCTGTTCATATCTGTATAGTTATCATTTATTGCCTCTTTTTCATGACGTCACTCTTCTTCAGTCATTTGACCAGATGTATCGCAATGAGGGACAATATTGTCGGGGCCTGTATAAGGAAAACCCCACCCCGCTTTACGAAGGGGAGCAGAGTTTTCCTTAAACACGTACAATAATGTCCCACGTTGTGATACGTTCAGACCGGCTTTCTGATCTGCAGGAAGAAGAATGATGTTGGTAAAAGCGGAGGGGGTGTGAACTTTACAATAAAGTGACAATAAAACAATATGGATAGGAACAGATTAGAAGGTATGAAGCATTACTGAAAAGTATAAAGACTAATCGAAAATACATTTATATTGTGACAGTGTTCCTTTAAATGGTTGCCTAAATGGGTATCAAACCTTTTAAAATAAAAATGTTTTCAGCAAAACAGGTTTAAAATGTTTATTTTGACCTGTTGTGCGAGTCAGTTTCATTCTGCCTCAACAACTCATTCTTTTGACTTACACAGATTCATGTTTTTGGGTTTGTTTCCCCTGTATGTACAGTTTCACGCTCAGTCTCTGTATATCCGTCATGCAAGAGCATAAAAAAATAATAATAATAACAACAATAATAATAATAATAATACTACGTATCACATTAACCTGACTCCCCCCAGCATGGAGTACTGATATTTACAGGAGCTATGTGCTACTCTCTGCTGGGGAGGACAGTTATTGGCATGGTCAAAAACAAAAGAAAACAAAAAAAAACAAACAAACAAAAAAAAAAAAACGAAAATGCAAAAACAGTTGGCAAAAAAAAAAAAAAATAAAAAAAAAAAAATAAAAATAAAAAAAAGTATTTTAAGTGGCTGTTTAAGAGTTTGCGTCTAGTCCTTTCCAGTCAATTGCAGAACATATCCTTGACTTGAAACTTTAGGCCTTATTGACCAGATTAAAAATATACAATTTCGAAGCAAACAACTGCACCACATGGAGGAAATTAAGATTCCTATTTTTTTAAATAGTGCTTTACCACCCTTGAATGCTTGAGTTAAAATCCCTACAGTGGGAATTTGCAGAATTTCAACCCTAAGGTGCAATCGCTTGGCTTCATAATTACACCTCTTTATCTTGCCCAATGAGGCCCTTCATAAAATCAGTAAAACTTTCTCTTGTCATCCAAAAACATAACGTGCCATTTCCTCTCTCTTCCGGTCTCCCAAGACCTTGTGGAGGCAATTTCTTATTCAAACCAGGGCACAGAGCTTCTTCAGACTCCAAATATATAGGAGATCGAACAAATAAAGTCCCACGAGACAAAAGTATGACAACGTTGGGCAGAGAGATCCACGTCTTTGGGAGGGGTCAGCAAAGAGATGGGTAAAAGGAACAGTAAACGAGCTGACCCCCCACTATTTTCTGTCTGTTCTCGTGCTCCCCCCCCACAGTAATGGAAGATTCCTCTTCCGTCTATGCTTAGCAGTCTCTCCAAACGCCACCTCTTTAAGTTTTTTCGTCTCTCTCTGTTTTACGCCTCGTGATGTTACGTGGTTTGATTTTTAAGGACAGCTCCCAAAGGGCCTCTTCCGCCAGGTGGTCACTGAAGTCATTGAAGAAGGAGATGATTTCATCATTCCGTCGGATTTCATAATGTCTGAAACACAGAATAGGGCCACAAATTAAACAGTATACATGTACATCTAGTTCAGCGACTTGCAACCAGATTCACACCAAAGGCTGCAATATTGGGCCCACAAAAATCAAACGGCCTCACAGTAATGTTAAAAAGATTAAAGCGGAACTGTCACTTTGCAAAACCAATGTTAAATTTTGAAAGACCTTTCAAAATCACCCATATTATCTTATCCATTTTTTATTTCAAACAATAGCTAAGATATTTAGCTTTAGATATATGTCATTCTATTAGCTAGTACTGGCCGGCAGGAAATGGCAGTTGGGATTGGAAACAGTGTGGGCTGTTACAATCTTGCTGGCATGTCAGCCAGTACTGTCCAATTTGCATACACTCACAAATAAAGCTCTCTCTCTCTCTCTCAATCTACTGTTTTAAATATAAAATGGCTAAAAAAAAAAAAGTTCATTTTTGAAAGCTCTTTCAAAATAATGTATTTGATACAGTGACAGTTCCACTTTAAAGGGATAGTAATACTTCGTTTTAACTTTATTTTATTTTGTAGGCATTAAAAAAACATGAAGAAGGATATAAGTCTTATCTCTCAAACCTTTATGGTTTAAGAGATATTCACAAGCAAAGTTTCCCCCTCCCGCCCCTTTTACCTAGTGTAAGCTATCTCTTCTCAGATGTGGAATGCAGTCCATAGACCAGACAGATAACAGAAGGGGACAATCTTCTTCCTATGAGAACAATGAAGGCCCTGCCCCCCTTGACAAGTTTTTCAGGTTTTTCCCTTATCTTAATTGAAGATTGTCCCTCTCTGCAGTCTACCTGGACACCTCCCTTCTGATCTGGCTGAACAGTGTTACATCAGTAAAAGGGGCAGGAGGGGGATACTTTGTCATTGAATTACTCTGGAACTACAACTCTGACAGAATTGAAATAACACTCTCCAAAGTCCAAATACTATGATGATTAATTAGAGCGGCTTTTATTATGAAACATTACTATCCCTTTAATGTGTAACAGCACTCAGGTTCTAAACCATAAAGAGTACTGGCCTTAAAGAATACAAATATGGACCCCACAGAAAATGGCCACCAAGTCCAAATGTTAATGAGTATGCAGAAGCCTTAAAACTATTGGAAAATGGCTGATTCATCGCCTGTTGGAATCAAGAAGCATTGCTCAGTTCTGTTGTATACAACTCTGCAGAACAGTGTAAAAGAAGGCATGTAATGAGGCAAAATGAGAATGTGTTATTTTCTGTAGTGAAAATAGATGTGTGTGTGTGTTGTGGTAGAGGTAAATGATCTCTTCTCACTATAACAGAGAATAAATTGGGGTCCCCAAGGCCACCTGTTGTTCACCACCGATCTAGTGGAAGGGACAATATAACACTCTATTCAGGTTTCCGTTATCCCTAGACTAATCTGAAATTTTAGCATAATTTGTCCAGAGTTGTAAACACAGTGGGGTCTTCAACACATTGGTTAATATGCATAATACAAAAATGGGAATTATCACATTTTACCAAGTCTGCTCTTATGACAGCATCTCAGTTAAAATGTCAGTGGCTGCACTGTATAACCCCAAAAACAGAGTGAACAAGTGAGACATCAAAAACTCTCATGGGATCACAGAACGACATACCTAGGGCAGCCAGGTGTCATTTACATAGCAGTCCGTTACATTTACATTTTGCTTTTAAATTAATTTTGCTATCATGAGCCCGTATACAAGGCCCTTTAAAATCATGGGAGGGGCTAGGTAGAGCAAGAACACCGGCCCTGTAGAATTATGGGAGGGCCTAACAAGAAATAGAGAGCACCACTCAGGATTCAAAAGGGCCTGTCTTAATACTTTCCCAAGGTAGTAAAATGCCACCCGTTTAAACGTAAAGAAACAGCAAAACAGATATAAATGACTACTACACAAAGGGCACCAGGCTGTTAAACAAATAAACTGCTAAAATAAATGAATAAAAAAATAAAATAAATTGTGAAGCAATGTGCTGGAAACGCTTCTAGCACTAAAAGGTTTAATATAGGAGTGTTGCAGTAATGTTCGGGCAGGGGAATGGACTTCATATTTACAGGTGTAGAAGATACTCACATCTGTTGGAAACGTCGCATGCTGTCCAGGATGTTAAACTGCTGCCAGCGTTTGGAGAAATTGACTTTCCCTTCAATGTGGTCTGGGTTTCCTAGGTGCACAAAGGTAAGGTCCTGCAAGATCAGGCCCCTGCGAAAAAAGGAAAAGAAACAAATAAAGCAGTAGCACTCACTATTTAGACCTCCAACTGTTGGGGACTAAGAATCTAGACCCAAATAAGGAACCAAAAACACAACCCTCAAAGCAGAAATATGTCACGTGGAGTATGTACAATTAGAATGTAATGCAACGAGATACTGCAAAGAACCAGTAAAGAGTCACTTACAAATAAGGTATGCATGGGGGTTCAACTTCAGATAGTGCTGCCCTATAGGCCCGAAAAGATGATGAGCTGTCAATCAGAGTGCAGTATTCAGCCAGACCCTGGGAAATACAAAACAAACAGTCGCTATTAAACCACAACCAAGTTTGACTGTCTGCCCTTAGGAGAAAATTTGAGCTCCGTTTACTAACCTCTGATGTCTGCTTCTGCCATTCCAGCCTGCGGATTGGAGCAGAGTCCAAAGCAGACAGGATCGCCAAGTAGGAGTTAAAATTGTTCAGTTTCCTAAGGTGCTGCAGAGGGAAAGAAGATGGACAGAAGACAGTCAAACAAAGACCACAGGCTTCATTACCTCACCAAATCTCTACTGCGTCTCACTCTGTAGAGTGAGTAACTATGTGTACCGCTCATCATCAGGGTGGCACTGTAAGCTTTCACGGAGAACAACAAAATCAATACTGTACAGACCAATTTAATAACTATAATCCTCTTACTAGGAGTATTTATAAATGTATACAGTCATCACTGCCTGTAAAGTCGATGTAGACTTGGAAACTAAAGTTTCAGGTAATGTGATAAGCAAAAAGGTGCCCTAAACAGTGTTCTATTTCAGTAGGCTTTAAATTAGTGATAGGCATCCAATCTTCCTTCAGGTGCTGCATACGTGGCTCGACTCTTCCAAATTACCACACAATGTTTCCTCTTTATCTTAACTCACAAGCAACAGTTTAAAATTGTTATTAGGAGTTAGAAAATGCAGATGAAGCCTCATTAGCATCCATGCTACAACCAAAGGAAATAAAGTGGAACACTGCATATCAGCTTGGATGATTTTTAAATAACTTTAAACATTTCGTATAGGTTAGCCATGCTTTATTTAAAACAATAGTTTAGCAAATATGTAGCCATATTTTTCATTTTATGCATAGTAGATAGCACTGACAGGCATGCCAGCCTAACATTCCACACCACTTTCTTTACAACCTGCCACTTCTAACCAACCAGATACTGAATTCTGCACAGCTTTCCCTCCCAACTGCCACTTCCTGCTAGCCAGTACTACTTTGCATAAACTGGCAAATACACAAAGATAAATCTCTCAAACTATTTTTCTATACTTCAAAGGAAAAAAAGTGATTAAAATAAGGTATATGTGATTTTGAAAACACTTTTAACAATGCATAAATAGTTCAATTTTAAAACTACGCAATAAATCCATGGTGCTTTCCAGTATTACCACCAGCAAGTGTTTGTTAAACATCAATGTTTCATTAAGCATCAGGACATTTCCTGTCCTAATAAAGTTACACTGAGACAAAACAAAATGTTGATGTTTTTAAAAACACTTACTGATGATAAGACTGGAGAGTGCTGTGGATTTAGTTTGTAAATATTAGGACTGGACTGATGGAACTGGCACTGTGCTGCACCCAATCTATATATAAAATTCTGTTTCAAGTTCTATGTCTGCCCCGCCCCAGGGCAGCAGGGGTCGGAGATCGGAGGAAATCAGCGAATCAGGGGTGGTGATTGCCCTGCCCACTCCTGTGAAAATTTCTGTAGTAAGACTCACCCCGCTGCCACGGTCCAGAAGCTCCCCAGAAAAAGGTTAATGTGCCTTTTTCTTAGTACTTTCTAGATTCACTTTAAAGGGATAGTAATATTTATTTTATTTTGTAGGCATTAAAAAAACATGAAGAACGATATAAGTCTTATGTCTCAAACCTTTATGGTTTGAGAGATATTCACAAGCAAAGTTTCCCCCTCCTGCCCCTTTTATCTAGTGTAAGACATCTCTTCTCAGATGTGGAATCCAGTCCATAGACCAGACAGATAACAGCAGGGGACAATCTTCTTCCTATGAGAACAATGAAAGCCCTGCTCCCCTTGACAAGCTTTTCAGGTTTTTCCCTTATCTTAATTGAAGATTGTCCCTCTCTGCAGTCTACCTGGGCACCTCCCTTCTGATCTGGCTGAACAGTGTTACATCAGTAAAAGGGGCGGGAGGGGGATACTTTGTCATTGAATTACTCTTGAACTAGAACTCTGACAGAATTGAAATAACACTCTCCAAAGTCCAAATACTATGTTGATTAATTAGAGCCGCTTTTATTATGAAAAATTACTATCCCTTTAAGACAAAACTATGTCGGTATGGAAAGAGGTATGTGCTCTGAGGCAACAAGTGTGATGAGGGAAAGGGAAATTTTCTACTGTTACATCTGAAGGCCGCATGTGGCCACCTGTTATCAGCCACTGCTCTAAACCATGCAGTCCAACGCAAGAGTAGAGACATCAGCAGATGAAAGGACACATTGTTACTAACCTTCATAATTTTAATGAATTTAAGTAGCAATCTTTCCCGGTCCTGTGCTTTTTCCTGTAGCATAATAATTGATCGGACCCTGCGTAATATAAGATGTGGGATAGTTTAGGCATACTTTAAATGATCAGTAAAGTGCCCCCCCCCCCAAATAATAAAAAAGACAGCAAACAATATAAGGCTTCTCCTGCCGAGTACAATAAATGTACTCCTACTGTTGAAAGAGGGTTCATTCAAAATCTATCACTGTTCACATGGTCACAAAGTTGTGAAGCGGTTACTGTAACACGCTATATACAGAACTGTAGCCAGCGTGTAACAATAGCTGTAATAACTTTGGAACTGAGAATCCCCCAGTGGGCATAGCCTTGATTTGCTCAGCAGGAAATACCTGAAAAATATATTAAATTCTATGTATCTGGACTTTTTGAAGATGGCAAAATGATAGCAAGACTGTCGTGTTTATTGTAAGATCAACTTTGCAGTGCTCACTGGCACCTTTATCAAGACAGTCTTGAAAAAGTTGCCCGTGAGCACAGAAATGTTGACCTCACAATAAAAACAGCATTTTTTTATATTTTGCCATCTCCAAAAAGTCTAGTGTGAGCCGCTTTCTGCAACACACACACATTATATATCATATATATTTTAAACCACTGGACTTTCTCCATTACAGCACAGTGTCTCGTTCTCTCTTACCAGTATGACATGTTGTTAAAGTGCTCTGTGAACTGTGTCAAATTAGGACTCTTCTCCTCGTTTTGCTCTTTTGCCCACAGCAGAACTTCAGGAATCTAAGAGGAGCATGAAAACATTAGGAAGTGGGAAACACCCCTACACCTCTACATGCAGGTAGCCAACACTAATTTGTGGTCAAACAGTGACACGTTTTCTCTTCCTAGGGATGTGGAGGGTTGAATGAAGATGGTGGGGGTGAGGGCACAAGTCAGTCATTGCTGGAGAAAACAAACTTCTTTCATCAGGAGAACAGCACCCTCTAGTGGTGATGGAATTTAGAAGCAGGGAGACAACAGGGAGAATTGTGATAGTTGAGGAAAGAAGAAAGCAAAGATGAGTAATTCTGCCCCGTAAGGAACAGATTATTTATATTATATATATTTAATAAATATATATATATATATATATATATATATATATATATATATATATATATATATATATATATATATTACTTTTTCTAAATGCCACTTGGATATTAAAAAGGTCTCTAATGCTTTGCCATACGGTGGTTCCCTCTCTAGCGTTAATGGAGTTCAAAGGGTTATATCAGTGGAGGGTTTGGTACTTTTTAGTGGCCTTTTATAGTGCAACTGACAAACTCCAGAATTCCTAATTTCTCCCCTGTGGTGCAGTTGGTTTGCTCCAGGATTGCATGTTTTCTGCATACAGTCCTTGGTTTCAACAAAGGTACAATGTGGATCTTGGAAGAAATCGAGTGCTATTCTGGGGTATGGAAGGACATTGAGGTTTCGTTGCCTTCCACTGGATCAACAATGCCAGTTTCCAACCTTTTGATTATACATCCCTTTGCCCCCCCACCACTAAATCAGACTGGGATCCTTACCTCTATTTTATAAAAGAGTTCTGCATCCAGAAGAGTCAGCTGCTCTGCTATTTCATGGCTGTGGAAGTCGTGGAGAGTCCCTGGCCTGTAACGAGGAAGATACAGAACTATAGCGTGATTAGAGGAGTTATGTATCTACCTAGATCAGGAGTAAGTGATCTCTGACTCTCCTGCTATCCCATCATCATCAACCAGCTGCTGGCTGACCTGTTAAACAGCAAACCAGGTCATGACTGTTCCTCCTTAAAGGGCTTGGGGATTTCCTTACCTTGCGGCTACCCCCCTGGCTGCGAGAGGTCTCAAGGCAGAGTTGGCGTGGCTCAGCATCCTCTTGTTCTCCACCTTTTCCAGAATGTTCTTGCGCAACACGCGAGCCAGGCTAAGCTCCCCTTTACACACCAAGCGGAAAACTAGCTCCATCAGCAACTTCAGAATCTCATCAGTTAGTTCCACCAAGCTTGGAAAGACACAGGGAAAGCGTGAGTTGGAAGAGAAGGTTCAGTTATCTCTGATGTGTCTACACAGAAACTAAAACATTAAAGGGCAACTACCACTTCGAGAGTGTTCACGTAAACGCGAACCTACCGATGAAGTCTGGGCTGCATTGTGATCCCCAGCAGAGCAGAATGGGGGGTCTGAAGAGTCTGCCAGGCTTCACCTGCTGCATCTATCCTGCATTGTACAGGACAGTTTTATGTCCTGTGGGACGCCAGTCCCAACAGACCATCTGTTTCACTTAACACATCAGATTTATAGGGACTGAGCACAGTTTAGGTTTATATTCCATGTGTGGGGGTCAGTTTTCTGGCCCCCTGATTGGCTGGTTGTAGCCATTCTGGGTGAGCACATCACAGCCCCCAGTTTTTTTGTTTTTTTTTGTTTTTATTAACAAGTCTGCTTCCACTGGAGAAGGTTTAGTAAAATGTGACAATTGCCCTTTAAACTGTTAAAAGCCATCACTAAAAACAGAGGGCCTTATGCAAAAGGTAAACCTTAAGCAATAAGGGTAAAAAAACAACTGTAATAAACATACCTGGGAACTTTCAGTTGAGGGCTACCCGGAGGGTAGTCCTCTGTTCAGCAGGGGGTAACAAAAACGACGCTAATTGCGTCAAAAAGGGGCGGGGCTTAACACAAGTGTGTGTGGGGGGGATTTAACCCTTTGAGTGCCAGAGTGGTACGGAATGCATTGCAAAGCAATGCATTCCGTACCACTCTGGTACTCAGAGGGTTAAATGTGTCACACAGAAGGCTGGGGACGGAGGCACAATGGGAGAAAAAGCAGATGTGGCAGAGTTTCAATAGAAACTCCCCACATCCGGAGGAATCTGCCTCTGCCCCAGAGACCCGGTAAAGCTCTGTCAGAACCGGAGTCTCCGGGGCAAATCCGGAGAGTTTCCAGGTATGGTAATAAAGGGGGTTAATGATTACCATTGATTAAGTGGGGAGTTTAACCCCTTAAATACCGGAGAAGACTCATGTATTCAAGGGATTAAAAGACGCATTTAAACCTATGGTAATTAGTTCTCTACGGTGAAACTGGTTTGCTACATAAATGCTTACATTTTTTTACTACATATGGTCTTTTATGTGTATATTTTGTATGTCTTGGCAATTATAGAAATTAAATTAAAATGTGCAGATCAAATGTTATAAAATTGCCGATTACAATAATTTATGTATACGTAATTAGAGGGCTATAGTGCGTCAGTAACAGCCTGCTCCCCCTATATGGAGCACATTGTGGTAGCCAGTCACAAAGATCATGTTAATAGACACATACAAACTTTTATACTGTTGGGAACAGATCAGTTTGGTCCCTCAACAGAAAGAAAAGATGCACACTGCCTGGTAGTCTCCTCCCCTCAATAATGTATTGCATAGGAGAATACTATCACAACAGATATTGTCTGGCAGTGCACACTATTTAGCTCTTGGAGTGTGTATGTGCATGCGTGTATGTGCATGCGTGTGCTGCACGTGCATGTGTGTGTGTAACGAAGGAGGCAGACAACTGCTTCTTACCATAACTCATCCACCACTCTCACTAACACAAAGAAAGTGTTCTTGCTCACGCGCTGTTTGAACGTATCTTGGAAATGACAAAACCTCTCGTATGTGCATCAGCAGTTAAAGAATATATTGTTGTGCCCTTCATGGATAGACAGACTACTGGTCATTCAGCAAATGGACAGCAGAGGGCGGCAGACACTCAGGGACAGACATTACTATGACACCTCATCTCAACTGTACTTGTTTTGTAGCTTCCAGTTATAACCGTGAAGAACACAGATGAAGCTCTTACTGAAGTACTAGGCCACAGGCGGCCAATCTTTGGCTAGCCAGCTGTTGGGGGCTACAAATCCCATCATCCCCAATGAACCACCGGTTGGTAAACGTTTCTTACCCGCAAACTAGCCAAACATCTTTCTTAATATAAATCCTTGAGTGCTGGAGAGGTATCCAATGCATTGTACCTAAAAATAACCTGGGGTTATACCTACATTTCCACTGTACTCCATGACAGCATTTGTAAAAATTCCCTTTGGTTTCTGAGGCCTAAAATCTACAGTTACAGGTGCTCTGAGGGAACAGACATTGCTAAGTTTTTCAGGGCTCCTATTACATAGCAGTCTTGATAGGTGCCTAAGTAGCGATTGTTCTGTGTTGTCTTTAAATGGACCGAGATATGGTCACAGCCTTTCTGAATAGAACAATGGGTTTTATTCTCAATATACAGACAGTATTATCTCTGTAGAAATGATTAACCGGAATGTGTCTATGTAAGGCAGACTATACATTAAGAAGGCAAGTTTAGCATTACATTTTAAAGAGATAGTAATGTTTCACAATAAAAGCAGCTCCAATTAATCTTCATAGTATTTGGGCCATGTAGAGTGTTATTTCAATATTTTCAGAGTTGTAGCTCAAAAGTAATGGAATGATAAAGTATCCCCCTCCCACCCCCTTTTACTGATGTAACACTGCTCACCTCAGAGCAGCAAGACTGTCTGGATGGATCACAGGGAGGGACAGTCTTCAGTGAGCATAAGGGAAAATCTGTCAAGGGGGGCACGGTTTTCATTGTTCTCACAGTAAAAAGATTGTCCCTTGCTGCGACCTGTCCGGTCGAGAGACCAGATTCCACACCTGAGGGGAGGTGACTTACACTAGGTAAAAGGGGCGGGAAGGGGATACTTTATCTTTCAATTACTCTTGAACTACAACCGTGACAGTACTGAAATAAAACTCTCCATGGCCCAAATACTATGAAGATTAATCGGAGCTGCTGTTTTTGTGATACATTACTATCCCTTTAAGGATCTAACATACAATAATTACATCTGCCAATTTCTAGCTGGAAGTACAGGATATTTCAAATGATATAACCCAATTTTAAAGCATTAGTGTCCCTTTAATTTGTGAGCAATAAATGAGAATGGACTACATCCACAAATGGATGGAAGGATGGATCAGAAATGGAGGGTATGGCAGGTCCTGCACTGTATAGCGGGCATCACAAAGGATATCTATACTGAAGCTTCTGGATCAACTCCTCTGGGGAGATAAAGGTCCGGTATGTGGTCAGGAAGGCTTCACAGTACAGAACCAGATCTGCAGGAGAAAGGACAGGTTGAAGGCGGCATTTACAAATATGTAGCAATAAGCAATATTAAAGGAGAACTAGTACCTCTTTAATAACCTCCCCACAGTTAATTTACTATAGCCAAAAAAATGTCCCCTATGAATGTTGCTCTTGTGCCTCTGCTCTATAAGTAACACTTCCGTCAGCTCCCAGAGGCGGACATGACAGTTGCTAGCAGAACCACAGGATCTGCTCTCTACACATGGTAATCTTTATGTTTTAAGCATCGCTGCCAAATCTGGCCCTTAAACTTTTGAGTGTCAGAGGGGTGTCCAATGCATCGCAGAGCAATGTACCAGACACCCCTCTGGCACACAAAAGAATTAAAAGATTATATTATTTTTTGGAGAATTCTCATGAAGAAGCGATACTGTTGAGAATTTAAATAATCTTAACCTTTTCAGTGCCAGAGGGGTACGGAATGCATTGCTTTTCAATGCATTCCGTACCCCTCTGTACTAAAAGGTTTCATCTCTTGGATGCCAAAGAGGTTTACAGCTTCCAGAATGTAAAGCGTTAACAGTATTTTGTGTCCCGTGAGCATGTGTAAGACATAGGATGCAGCAGGGTGTATTTTTTTTGTCACGGTCCCACCCACAGCTGACAGTAGTGAAGTCATGCAGGCCTGTGCATGCCCCAGCAGCAGATGCCTGGAGGTATTCATCATCCGAAAGGAAGTTACTCTGGAATGTAACAAGGATTCCAGCCCCAGCTTTCTCTCTTCAGGAGGCCAGAGCAGTTCATACAGTGACAAGCCCTTTAAAGCTTAATGTTTAACTCTCTTTCTGCCAGAGGGGGCTGACAACTGAACAGTATAATGAGAAACTGGAGTCCGTCACAATACATGGATATGGACACAGTTTACTTGTGTGTAAATAAATGAATGGGAGATCAAAACGCATTTTTCCCCACATTCATACTGAGAATAATTTATACACTAATTGCATAGCAAAGGGGTAAAATGGATTGTTCTGAATATTTACTGCATTTTTTAAGTGATGGGTCTTAGTCATTCTGTTCAGAGACAACAGAGGAAAGGGATTTGGGAGTAATTATTTCTAATGACTTAAAGGTAGGCAGGCAATGTAATAAAGCGGTGGGGAATGCAAGCAGAGTGCTGGGTTGAATAGCTAGGGGCATTAGTAGCAGAAAAAGGGAAGTGGTCATGCCACTCTACAAATCTCTAGTTAGACTTCACCTAGAGTATTGTGTACAGTACTGGAGATCCCATCTCCAGAAGGATATAGATACTCTAGTGAAAATCCAGAGAAGGGCTACTAAAATGGTGACTGGTTTACAGGAAAATAAACATCAGGATAGTCTAAAGGATCTGAACATGTATAGCTTGGAGGAGAGAAGAGAGAAAGGGGATATAATAGAAACTGTCAAACACATGAAGGGATTCAACAAATGCTGGAGGGAAGTACATTTCAAAGGAGTAAAAATGTTAGGACAAGAGGCCATAGTCTAAAATTAGAGGGACACAGGTTTAGATGTAATGTGAGAAAGTTGTACTTCACTGAGAGGGTAGTAGATAAGTGAAAAAGCCTACCAGCAGAAGTGGTAGAGGTTCATACAGTGTAGGGATGTAAGCATGCATGGGATAGGCATAAGGCTGTCCTGACATAAGAAAAGACCAAGGACAAAAAAGGTTTGAGGTTTTTACAGTAGGAAAATGGGCAGACATAAGGGCTAGATTCTATTGCAGGTGCTAAATGTTAACATTCGTTTTATCAAACATTTTCCTATTGAAGTCTATGGAGAAAACGCAGAGATAAAATTAGCACTTATAATAGAATCCAGCCCTAGATGGGCCGAATGGTTCTTATCTGTCATCAAATTCTATGTTTCTCTTCCCTTTCCACCGCATGGCTTGGATGCCAGTCCAGACAGCAAAGACAGAGGTACATAATACCGGTGTCTCAGGAACCGGAGAGTGCACACATCAGCGGCTGCAATTTGGATCACAGCAGGGGGAAGTTTAAAGGCGTGACACTCTGGTGTGCGCACACGGAACCATGTCTACATGCGCCACATGCCTAGTGGCGCCCAGGCATTAGTGTAGTAGAGAAGCCAATGCTTCTTCTAAAGGGACAAACACCTTGGTATGGCGGCTGAAAGCAGGTGACAGAGGCAGAATGTGGCTGGACATATGAAGGTAGAAAGAAGAAACATTTTTAGTTGTATAACAGATTTTGTTTACAGTAAGTACTGTAACATTTTTGGGGATTTTTTCACCCATTCTGTTCCTTTAACCACCGCTATTCCCACGTCTGGCAGTAGCAGTATTACAAATTTACAGTCCCCACGTGTACAGGTCGCTCCTGGGCTTCTCCTCCACAAAACAGGTGCTGTGAGAGCCAGAGACCGCTGATGATTCCTATTGGCTGCTGTAAAGTCACACCCACCTGCGCAGTCAATAGGAATGAGGCTGCCACTGAACTTCAGCTCTTGCAGAGGGGTAGGACTATGCAGTAAGTAAGGTAACTTTGTAATGCTGCGGCTATCAGAGATGGGCGTAGAGGTGATTTTCTATTAAGAGACTGATCCTTAACCCTTTGAATGCCAGATGAGTGTGCAAGTTGCGTACCCCTCTGGCACTCAAAGGGTTAACACAGTGGTTCCCAAACTCTCTTAAGTCATGACACACGTAGCAGACAAATGTAAAATTTCCATGTTATGTATGTGCATCAAAAAGAATATAACACCATATTTGGACAGCTGTAAGTCATTAACTCTTTGAATGTCAGAATTCAGAGGTTTAACCATTTAAGGACCAGAGGGGTGTGCAACGCATTGCGTATAA
The DNA here is from genome assembly GCA_037306005.1 of Rhinophrynus dorsalis. Taxonomy (NCBI): domain Eukaryota; kingdom Metazoa; phylum Chordata; class Amphibia; order Anura; family Rhinophrynidae; genus Rhinophrynus; species Rhinophrynus dorsalis. The sequence continues at coordinate 56,993,322 of CM074726.1, read as the reverse complement.
ATGCACTGCACACACCTCTGGTCCTGAAATGGTTAAAAATGCCATTTAAATCAAAGACATTTTTTATTTTTTTTTGTCTCCCCCTTGTGGTACAGTTTAGTGTACTCCAGAGTTGCTAAATCTCTTCTTACTAAATCATCAGCATCACTGTCAGCATCAGATAAACTTTCAGCACCGAGAAGTCAACTCCTTGGTGCCCAGAAATCTGCATCACCAAAGGGGCTGAAGGATAACTGCATGAGGTCTGAAGTGGGCAATGTTTCTTTGTCAGCTGTGTAAAAACATTCACAATCCAAAACTCACCCTTCCGGTCAGTCTCTGTGGCATGAACCAGCAAGATGTCCCCAGACCCTCCTCTAACATCTGGCCCATCGTCCCCCTATGGAGCAGATAGAAACCCAAAATGGGTAGATTTAATTAATGCCCTGGCAGTGCCCTTTAAATGTCCCCACCCCCTGGAAAGGTAAGTCACCTCTTGCTTCAGTGTCAGCTTGGCCATGATCTCATTGTGATCAACAAGTGAGAGTTCATCTGCCTCATCACTTTCTTCCATCTCTTCTTGGTCTCCTCCAACATGGCCGTCAGGGGACTTCGGTGGCCTGAGAAGAGGCGAAAATATATACTTTTAAATCCTTTGTGGTGTACATTTGGTCTTTGGTGCACATGGATGGGAAACCTGTGACCCTCCTTTATCCTCACTTAGCCACTAGCTGGCTGAGGATGATGGGAATTGTAATTCAATAACAGTTGGAGGGTGGCAGGGTGCTGTCCATACTGTAGCAGGTAAGGGGTTAAGTAGATCTTTCCCTGCAGAGTAAAACAAACATATTCTTTAAATTTTGCAGCTCTGACTTTTTTTTTTTTTTTTTCAAGTCAAACTGTTAGCAGCAGAGTTCAATGGTGTTCAAAATGGCAACTTTTTAAAAATAATGTATTCTATGCAAAAGCTCGAGTCACAGACAGTACTTCTCCATAATAAGTAATAAAAACAGCACAATCTGGAGACCACACCAGAGAAGTTCAGTAAAACCAAGTAAAAAAAAAAAAATTAAAGTATAATAATTTTTTAATGAAAATTCTTTCGGCAAAGAGATTACCTTAGTTTTACCAAGAAGGAGAAGCCCTGTAACACATTTTTTCATATCATTTTTTTTTTTTTTTTTTTGTTTTTTTTTTTTTTTGTTTTTTGTTTTACAGTCGTTTAAAAGTTATTTTATCTTTCCACGATGACACCCACTTCTGAACAGAAGGACCTAACCTGGTCGACTCACTGACAGAGTGCAATTACCATAACAATATTATCAAGCGTTGACACCGAGCAAGAAGTTTTCCTTCCTATGAGCCATTTGACCAGAACCTAAACACTAAGATTGGTGTAGGGGGCTGTAGAGGCCTTGATCGAACATTCTATTGAGTACCGTAGTATTCATACCATACTGCAAGCAACACTACATTCTCTCTTTATTGGCATCAGTGGGTTATCAGGATCTTAATTATCCATAAATGACCATTTCCACTTCTGACCCTTTAACGAACATACTCAGAGTATAAAAAGATGAAATGGCTAAGAGGCTAAGCAGGCGGAACAGAATCTAGTCTGGTTAAAAGCAGGTACCTTTCTGTAGCTTCCTGGATCTCTTTTCCTTGTATACAGGGCTGTGAAGATGCCCTCTGGTGTCCATCATTTACTAGAGGTGATTCCTGCAGGAAGAGAGAGATGGGATTAGTCAGAGACGCACTGGATATATATACAATATAAATGTGAGTTGCATGGGATTTCAATCTCCATGTTCCCTACTGATATCAGAAGTGAATAAGGCCCATAGTCAGAAATAAGTTCTGGAGCAAATTCAATGTATAATTCCCAGGCTTTAAACAGTACTTTTAATCCCCTGAACGCTTGAAAGGTGTGTAATGCAGAGAAATGCGTTGCAGCCCTTCCACCAACTTTAAAGCGCTACTTCAATCAACAGGATTTTTATTTGTCCCCTATGGTGCAGATGATTAGATCCACTTTTTCTTTCTGAATATGGCCCATAATGTGCAGGAAGGATGCCACCACAGACATGACCGAGGTGAAAAAGCAGTTGCTATAAAAGTAGTGTCTTAGCTATTGAGGATGGGAATGTTGTTATCGAATTACTTTTGCTTTCTGAATAGGATCTGTTGCGATGTGAAAAAATAGGTTTTCTAGCCCTTTGAGTTCCAAAGCAATATGTTTGTGTACCCCTATGGCACTCAAATGGTTAAAAGAATTGCTACTAGCATCCGCTTCTCTCAATATGCCATGGGACTCCGGTATTCACGGACTGGCTAGATGTTAATAGTCCCAAAACACAATTCCATCCTGTGCTGCTTTATTACAACTACTCTATAATGGAAATGATAATGTGACCAGTGATCAAAAGGGAACAGTCCTCTGAATGTAAGTTTAGTTCCAGGGGAGGACAGAGAAAGCTGGCTCTTCAGATGTTTGGGACTACACATCCCATCATCCCTAACCGGCTGTTTTCTGGTTAGGCTGATGAGAGATGTAGCCTCCCAACCACTGCAGATCCAAAGAATGCCTACATGTGACCTAGATGTCACCTTGTGATCCTTCTATATTCTGTAAGTTCTCTGATCACTGGGTGAGCAATGAAGACCAATTACAGAAGAAGTACCAAGTCCCATAGTGAATTCCTGCTTCACTTACTATGACCAGAAAATCTCAATGGCCCTATGAATTTTGCCCTTGTTCCACAGAGAGAACAGATTCAGTCAGTCCTGGATGTTGCCCACCTCTCTGCACCTTAAAGAGTTAAGATTACCCAGAACAGAGGTCAGAGTTTGAGGTCCTGTGGTCCTACTAGCAACTGTCATGTCCACCTCCATGGACATGACATCCAGGACTGATTGAAGAGGTTTTGTCTGGAACAAAGGTACAATTCATAGTGGCCATTAGCATTTTCTTGCCACGATAAGGTAAATGGGGTTTATTAACAGGAATTTATAGTTCTCTGTAGAACACAGGGTCAGTGGGCATGTGAGACAGTCATTACGGTGCAGAAGAGAATGAGCAGCAGGTCGGCCATCTTGTACTCTCACCACTTCCAATGTGGACCTTTGGTGACCTCTTCAGGTGCACGTCATTTCAAATCCAGCAAGCCCCCATACTTTAAAAGGGGCAGTAATGTTTCATTAGGAAAAAATATAATGTAAGAGAGGCACAGGCTCTCCTTTAGAGTATATTATTAAAAAGATGCTGCCTGCACACTTGCTGTTCCAAACAAAACAAAAAATAAATAAATAAAAAAAGTTTGAGCAGTTATAACTTGTGATTGAAGCATTTTCGTGAAGTAAGCGTTACCTCATTTTAGTCTGCAGGATATGCCCTGTAACTTGTTATTTTCCATAAAATAAAGTACACTGCTCTTTTAAAACCACCAGAGCATCTCACTGGTTGGTGGATTTTTCACATCACAATTGTCAATAAAAGTCTCAACCACCTGTAGAATAACCCTTTGAGTGCCAGAGGGGTAAGCGACACATTGCAGAGCAATGCACTGCGTACCCCTCTGGCACTCAAAGGGTTCAAGTAAATCTGAATGTTTAACAGAACTAGGTGTCCTGTGTTTCTTTAGCTGTTATTGGGCTACAAGTAACGTCAGCCACTGGTTGAGGATGACAGAATTTGTAATGCACCAGGTAAGTGTGTCCCATGCTACTCACCCCCCATCTATAAGCATCATCATCATCATCATAGGACAGTCCATATACATCACATGACGTGGTGACAAGCAGGTACGCCTTGTGTATTATAATGGAAAGCAAGCACAACAACAATTCACAAGCCACGTTTGTAGCAGACATGAAAGCAATGTATGACAGAACAGTCACATTAGGGTTAAAAGCGGACACAAAGACTGGAGCCTCCTATTAGAATTGGTGAGAAATAAGCATGGTGCTAAAGCCGATGCAGTTAAACCTTATCAATGCAAGAAAAGACCTATGTATTACCAGGATTTGCACACATACTTCCAATGTTGTATCTAGTAATGACATATCAGGAGGTATAAACACCTAAACACAGATATAAGATGCTCGCAGTCGAGCTATAAAGAGAACTGCAATTACAATGGATTTGCCACTTTGAATAAAGTTTGCATATTTGAAACAGAGCCATACGTACCAGCGAGATGAAGGCCTGTGCACCAATCAACTACAAGTAGGATATGGAAGTGGACTGCTGTACCTTGAACTGTTGCTACAGATCCCATCATTCCCAACCTAGCAGTTGGCTGGTTGGGGATGATGAACATTTAGTCCAACAGCTGGAGGTTCCATAATTGACTATACCGGATTTCTGGATATTATTCTCACTCAGTACAGCACCATATGGCGAGGACAGAGTGTGTGTGAGCGAGCGAGAGAAAGTGTGAGTGAGCGAGAGAGAATGAGAGTGAGAGAATGAGAGTGAGAAAAAGTGTGAGCAAGAACGAGAGAGCGTGAGCAAGAGACAGCATGAGCAAGAGCGAGAGCGCGTGAGCAAGAGCGAGAGCGCGTGAGCAAGAGCGAGAGCGCGTGAGCAAGAGCGCGTAAGCAAGAGTACGTAAGCAAGAGCGAGTGAGCAAGAGCGAGAGCGCGTGAGCAAGAGCGAGAGAGCGCGAGCAAGAGCGAGAGAGCGCGAGCAAGAGCGAGAGAGCATGAGCAAGAGCGAGAGTGTGTGTGTGTGTGAGCAAAAGAGAGAGTATGAGTGAGAGAATGAGTGAGAGAGAGTGTGTGTGAATGAGACACACTCACACACACATACACAGAGAGAGTGGAGAGAGAGATCCAGAATTTAAATCCTAAATAAATCATTAACAGCGCATCTTTTGGCCTCCTAGCCAACATGACAATTTTAATAATTCTTGCAAATCTGCTAAATTAATTCAAGGTGACTGGTCCACTTTAACTTGGTGCTGTAAGACAGCTATTGTATGTGTGTTGGCCATTAACACCTTGAGTGCCAGAGGGATGTCCAACACATTGCAAAGCAAAGCCCTAGACACCCCTCCGACTCTCTCTTACTCTGGAAATTACTGAAAAATATCACAAAGAAATCCCTTATAAAATAATATTTTCAAAAGAAATGGAAGATTTGCCAACACTGTGAGATGCCAGTATCATCCTTCCAACCCGCCAACCTCTAGTTACATTGAAAAGCCTTTAAAATGAGCCAGTCGCAGCCATTTTCAACAACCCTGTGCACTTACACCTTGTCTACCCAGCTCTGGATCAGTGTGTAAAAACGGTCTGTAATGTCGACAGAAGACTCTGCGTACAAAACACCAGTATTAAAGGGATAGTAATACTTAAAATGTAAAAAAATATATGTTGTAGGGTTTTATCCCCCTGAGTAAAACAAGAGTACTCCCACTGCCAAGAGGTGTTTTATTAAAAAATTATAACAGCTCAAACTTGAATTTTTTTGGTGTAATATCACAGTTGCTGAAAATTTACAGTGGGGCTGTTGCTACACCACCCTATGGAGATTTATAGTCTACAGACCAGAGCAGTCCATAGGATGGTGTAGCAACAGCGCCACTGTAAATATTCAGGCCACTGTGATATTGCACCTAAAAAATTCAAGTTTGAGCTGTTATAACTTTTTAATAAAATATCTCTCAGCAGTGGGAGTACCCTTGTTTTACTCAAGGGGATAAACCCTACAACATATATATTTTTTTACATTTTAAGTATTACTATCCCTTTAAAGGGATAGTAATGTTTCACAAAAACAGCAGCTCAAATTAATCTTCATAGTATCTGAGCCATAGAAAGTGTTATTTTAACGGTCAGAGGTGTCATTCAAGAGTAATTGAAGATTGTTCCTCTCTGCAATCCACTTGGACATCACCCTGCTGCTCTGAGGTGAGCAGTGTTACGTCAGTAAAAGGGGCGGGAGGGGGATATTTTCTCATTCAATTACTCTTGTACTACAACTCTGACAGTATTGAAATAACACTCTCCATGGCTCAAATACTATGATGATTAATTGGAGCTGTGAAACATTACTATCTCTTTAATAGTTTAAAGACCAGAGGGGTGTGCAACGCATTGATTTGCAGTGCGCCGAACACCCCCTGCTTCTTAAAGGGTTAACCAGATGTATACTTACCGCACAGCTAATGTTTAGTATCACTTTTAGGACCTTACCCACAAAAGAGGAAAAGTTTTGGAGAAACGAGTGGAGAAATAAAACTCCCCATTGATTCAACTGGTGTTTTAACCACTTGACTGCTAGAGAGTTCTCCACAGATTTGCTTTGCAATGCTTTGGAGACCTCTCTAGCATTTAAAGGGGTTAAAAGCCCCATATTCCGAGCCATGTAATTTTGGGAAGTTTTTCTTCCACATAACGCAGATGGTTTGCGCCAGAATCCCTCCTCTCTACTATTGAGCAATAGGCACTTGGACGTCAACCCTTTGAGTGCCACAGTGGTACGTAACGCATTGATTTGCAATGCGTTACGTACCACTCTGGCACCCAAAGGGTTAAGCCTTTGAGTTCTAGAGCGGTACGCAACGCATTGCAAAGCACTGCTTACCACTCTGGCACTTAAAGGGTTACTCTACAGTATAAAATCATAGGATAACGGAGTCGCTTGTGTTAAAAACAAATAGCAATCTTGGGATGTTGCCATGCAGAAACAAGTTGAGTACTTGGCTGTTATCTTGTAATTATGCCAGGTGGCACCATGAGATGTTAGTGTTAAAGGGATGCTCTGTCTTTCCAGACATGTGGTGCAATGTCGTGGCGCAGCAGGGAAGTCAGAGGGGCATGCTTCTGAAAATGTTGAGCATGCAGCGAGCAGGATTTCCTTTTCATCCCCCGGGCATGCCCCCTTTTCACCCCAGCTGCGTCCTTACTTACACCGTCACTGGGCATGGCTTCTCCGTTGCTTTGCCCAGAGGAATACAGGTTGACGTATTCCCCCTCACCTGCCTCCTCGCCGGCATTTTCATTCTATGGTGGGAAGAGACAGGGTGGAGGGCAAGTGTATCTAATCAGTATTCCTGGTGGATACAGCAGGTGCTTTCCAAAAAAAATGATTTATTTTCTCTGTCAGCAAAGAGTCAGCGGAAGGTGACAGGGTTATTGTGTCAGAACAGTGGCTGAAAGAAGATTGGCACTGCAATTTGCAATCCCTCAATCAGGCATCGACCAAAAAAGCCTTACAATGAACGCTGAAGAGGAACAACAAACCATTTACACAAAAGGGGAAATGAAAATTCCTACTGATTTATAAGTCCTAGTAAAAGGGTCAGGGGAATGTGCTTTATAACTGTAGGAACATATCTGACAGCTATGGGAATTTAGTTAAAAGGATAGTAATGTTTCACAAAAAAGCAGCTGCAATTAAGCTTCATAGTATTTGGGCCATGAAGAGTGTTATTTCAATACTGTCAGAGTTGTAGTAAAAAAATAATTGAATGATAAAGTATCACCCTTCTGCCCCTTTTACTGATGTAACACTGCTCACCTCAGAGCAGCAAGACTGTCTGGATGGAGTGCAGAGTGGGACAATCTTCAGGGAACATAAGGAAAAACCTGTCATGAGGGGGCAGGGTTTTCCTTATGATCACAGTAAGAAGACTGTCCCTTGCTGTGAGATGTCCAGTCAAGAGACCAGATTCCACATCTGAGGGGAGGCGGCTTACACTGGTAAAAGGGGCGGAAGGGGGATACTTTATCATTCAATTACTCTTGTACTACAACTCTGACAGTATTGAAATAACACTCTCCATGGCCCAAATACTATGGAGATTAATCAGAATTTCTTTTTCTGTGAAACATTACTATCCCTTCAAAACTCTGTATTCTCCTCCTCCATTCCCCCTGCAGATCTCCGTGAGTTGCAGGTTTGGGTGATGTCAATGCATCACTCGGACATTCTTCTGGGAGAGGAAGCAACATCACTGTCCTCTACGCTGAATCTCTTTCAGCCTGTAAATTCTCAAAAAATGGGCTTCAATGGAGTGGATCACCACTCTTTTCACGCAGATCTGTAGATTCCACAAGCCGAAATAAGAGAAATGGTATAGTTTTGAGCAATGGGAACTTGATTCCTGTACCTACCTGGAACCATATAAAGCCCATTCCCGACCCTTTATTAAATGGGAGAGACATAAATATTGCTTAATTGTGTATAGGAGACCTCTTTAGCATTCAAAGGAATCAACTGCAAGGTAAGGAGTTGGAAACGTCTCTCATACTCAAAGGTTTAAAAGATTAAACTCACTTGTAAATTTGGGATGTTTCTTGATTTGCCCCCTACAGTGGAAATGGTGTGTGGCAAAATGAATACACTTTGATTTATACATAGGCCAGTTTTGCTGTCTGACATCAGTGAAGGACACACTCTTTCCAGAAGTTTGTTTACCCATCTAGAGATGAGAGAGATGTTTAAGGTACCCCCTTTCTGGTCCTTAATTGGTTAAAGGAACAGTAAGCTTTTTTTCAATGAAAAACCATATTATAATTTTCGTTTACTGAGTCTAACAGGGGAACTCTCACTGCAGGAAGATTTTTCATTCAAAAGTGAATTTTCCCCCACTACAATCTTCCCCCACTACACAGTTTTTAATCCTTTGAGTGCCAAAGGGGAACACAATGTACTCCTCCTCTGGCATTCAAAGTGTTAATCAAGCTGTTACCGATGCCAAAAGGGGAGAGTGAGTCAGTGACTACCAATCTCCATAGTGAATAACAGGAAAAAGACCACCCTGTGACAATAGGAAACTGAAGTTTACATGAAAAAGAAATAGCTGTAATTACATTTGCACAAAGTATCTCCCAGCAGCGGAACTACCCTTGTATAAAATAATTCCTATATATTTTCATGATGAAACACTACTGCTCCTTTAAACGCTTGAGGACCAGTCCTCAGACAGTTAAAACAGTGCCCAGAACTGCAGTGGGTTGTTGGCCCCCATCGTGTGATGCTTTCATCCAACCATCTCATAGGCAATCGTGACAAATGAGCTGCTTCGCAATGTTCAGATGGAGGCAGTTTTCTTTGGTTCAATGAATGTATTTTGGGATCAGGCAAATACTTTGCGAGTAATTATACAAGTCAGTTGGGACTTTGTAAGGAGTGTATCTAACAAAGAGGTTCATGGTCTGCAAAAAGATATTTCCACATTATACATTAATCAATACACCGCAACAGACCCAAACAGAACACAAGCTCCAATGGTTGCAAAGATCAAATACAGGCCCGAAAACACCTGCGAATCTAACATCAACACAAAACCTATCAAAGAGCTGTTCCTTGGAAGCATTCGTCAAGTTAGAGAGGTAGAATACTGGAGCAAACCAGCTTCACAGTGGAAGGCAAATCAAAATCCCCATTGAACTGAATACATCTTTCAACCCCTTGAATGGTAGAGAGGTCTACATCGCATCGCTCTGCAACGCATTGTCGACCTCTCTACCATTCAAGGGGTTGAAAGATGCATTCAAATCAATTGAAAGTTTGGGAATTTGTCTTTGTTCCCCGAGATTCAGTTGGTGAGCTCAATTCGCCCAACTCAAACGCATAAAGGGCACAAGTTCCAGGAAGATGGGGTGGGGCACTAAGATAAGAAAGGAGTCTTCAGCTGTTCGAGACTGCAGCTCAAAGAACCCAAATCAGCCAATAGCTAGTTGGCAATGATGGGAGGTGCAGTTAAACAGCTGAAGAGCCAGCATTTATCTTACCCCTGCAAAGTGTTCCACTGACATAGACAGCTCACCAATACCCCACTCTTAGCAGCGAGCTCCTAAAATGCGTAAATGATACAATAATAATGTAATCCTCTCTATGCTTCTACCAGTAGTTTGATATCTAGAAGAATCTAAGAGTCGCGTTGTCAGCTGCTATAGGTAAACACAAAGAACCAGAAAGGATACAGTGTAACCATTCTGAGCAAAACAACTATACCATCCGCAACGAAAACATTCCCCAAATCCCTTTTAGTTTAAACGGGGCCTGAACTGTAGAGAGAATCAAATGTATAGCAGTTAAAAGCCGCATTTAAATCAAGAGGGATGCTTATTCCGAATAGTTCCATTTTTTTTTATTTTGTAAATACCAACAAATAACTCACAGACACTAGACAAAGTGCCCAACTCCGGCTCTCAAGAACCTTTGGGACAGCAGGACCCTACTGGAACACAACTGGCAACTGGCCGACTTGTACAAAAACAAAGGTATCGATAAAAATGGCAAATGCTTAGGACTCAGAAGGAGTGGTCACCATGCTGCTACTAATTCTCACTATGAGTGACTGTTCTATAGGAGCCTGTAATTACAGTTATGCAAATACACACAGACACAATCACGAAGACAGCACTGGGAGGAAATGAAGACTAGAGCGGGACAGTACAGGGGGTGATGTGAATGAGATTATGGAAAGAAGCTGGATTGCCATTCACAAATGCCCCATCATGCCCTCCAGCCGAGACCCACTCCCGTTCTCACCACTGATGTCTGCAGAGAGCTGGAGAGACGAGGATCAAAAGAAAGGCAGGCACTAGGGGTCCCGCAGAAGCTGCCGCCCTGAGAGGAGGGTAAAGGGGGGCAGAGGGGTGCTGGGGGCACAACAGGTGGTGAGGGGTTGGTGTCTGACAGCACTGGGCTGAAGCAGGAGGAGTAGAATATAGTGGGCGCTAGAATAGGTGGGGGTGGAGCTTGGCCGTGAGGGGCAAAATCTTGAGAGTAGGAACGAAATACTGATTTGTACTGGGGAGGCCGGGACAATAGGGGGCAGAAGAGGGGAGAGAGAGACAGGAAAGAAAGTAAAAAGAAGAGCAAATTAGTGTAAAAGCAGTTTAGTAGCTGGCACCGCAGGACGACTCTTGACCCGTCAAGAATGGAGGGGGTCTACAATACCCAGACATTTTTTGGTTTACCTGTGAAACCTCAGGTAAAATCGCAATCCTATAAACAACACAGTCATTTATTTAGTGTTTAACCATTTAACCCTTTGTTATGCCGGAGGGGTTGACAAACACCCTCTGGCACTCAAAGGGTTAAGGGCTAAAAGAGTGTCTATCCCCCTCAGTAAACCAAGGGAACTCCCACTGCTAAGAGGGGTTTTATTCAAAAGTTATTTCAGCTCAAACTTTAAGTTTGTTTTTTTTAAGGTGCAGTACCTCAATGGCCTGAAACTGTACGGTGGCGCTGTTGACACACCATCCTATGGAGATTTATGGCCAACTGACTACAGCTGTTCATAGGTTGGTGTAACTACAGCGCCAATGTACAATTTCAAGCCAATGAGATACTGCACCTTAAAAAAAAACAAAAAAAAAAAAAAAACACAAGTTTGAGCTGTAATAACTTTTGAATAAACCACCTCTCAGAGGTGGAAGTTCCCTGTTTTACTCAGGGGGATTAACACTACTATATTATATTATATTTATTAACATATAAACTATAAAGTGTTACTAGCCCATTAACTCACTGAATGCTAAACAGATCTAAAATGCATTGTGAGACATCTCTAATAATTTGATGTTAGTGTTCCTTTAAAGGGTTAGAAACACCATACTTCACTTGTACCAATATGCTTGTAAAGCAAGCAGTTGCCAGCCCGTGGCTCTCCAGCCAATGCTGGATCACAATACCCATCCTGTATGACCTGAGCTGTAACACCAACAGCTGGAATGGTTCACTGCCTAGTGTCTAAGTGGTAGGACATCTCCTGCAGCACTCAAGCTGTTGGGGACAACTCCCATCATCCCCGATGAGCCAACAATTAGTTGGAGATGATGGCGTTTGTAGTCTCCAGCAGCAGGCGTTCCAAAGGTTGACTACCCCTTAGTCTATCAATCTGGCAATGGAGTGATGCTTTTCGTGCTCCTTATATTTTGCATAGACCACTTCCCATCAGTATTCCCCTTGGCCTGACCCCCTTATTTCCTGTCTTTCACACATCCACTCCTTTCCTCTTCTCCCCTCCTTGCTTCCTTCCTTCCCTCCTAGGATTCTTGCATGCCACGGTCTGCCTCTGGAATCCCAGCTATGCACCAGGCACAGTGGGGATGCGGGAATGCGCCAGGACCCCTCCCCTCCTCAGTCTAATCTTCTTTCCATATGGTCCGAAAGCCTTCATATCTCTCTACCCTGCTGGAGTGGCTGGATGAACGCAGCTCCTCCTCTTACCTCTACACTGTGAAAGCCGATCCCGCCAAGGCCCTTTCATCCCTCCCAGGCTATTTATTTTTATCATTTTCTGCAGGGTGGGAGTCTGGTTACATGTGTGTGTGTGTGTGTGTGTGTGGGGGGGGGTTCAGAGCTCTGACAAAAAAAAGCCATATGAAAACTTACTGCAATTCAGAGTCAAACCGATAACATCAAAGGGTAAAGATAAAGATTTCTAATTAATTAAATGCGACTTTTAACTACTTGAATGCTAGGATGGTCTCAAACGCATTGCATTTAGCATTCAAGTAGTTAAAAATGCCATTTAAAATGGGAATTTTCATTAGTAAACTATGATGCAATCTGACTGCCCCAGAATTGTTCCTCTTTACCTTTACTCCTAGTTTACACTGGTGACATTTTTTTGAAGCAATCCATGTGAATTACTGCACAGGAAACAGGGATATCTATTCTTGTTACAACAAGTTTCACTGAATATACATCATTGTTTTCTATGGAATTATTCACATAACGTTGCTGCCACACAGTCTACCATGTAAACCAGGTCTTATACATAATGCTCATTGGACCTTATTCTGGGAACTACAGTGCAGCTTTGGAGGAAACCTAATGCACCACACACAGAGCGCAGGGTTAACAACCCAAGAGTCAGTGTTATGCTGAAACCGTTGAAAAGAATGGCATAAGGCCTCTCTCACTGCCACTTTAAAGCTGTGCTTCTCCACGTTAGTTCTCATAATATCAGGTAGGTTAAAGGGATAGTAATACTTCGTTTTAACTTTATTTTATTTTGTAGGCATTAAAAAAACATGAAGAATGATATAAGTCTTATCTCTGAAACCTTTATGGTTTAAGAGATATTCACAAGCAAAGTTTCCCCTCCCGCCCCTTTTTCCTAGTGTAAGCCATCTCTTCTCAGATGTGAATCTGGTTGTAAGACCAGACAGATAACAGCAGGGGACAATCTTCTTCCTATGAGAACAATGAAAGCCCTTCCCCCCTTGACAAGTTTTTCAGCTTTTTCCCTTATCTTAAATGAAGATTGTCCCTCTCTGCAGTCTACCTGGAAACCTCCCTTCTAATCTGGCTGAACGGGGGGGGGGGGGGGATACTTTGCTTGTGAATATCTCTCAAACCATAAAGGTTTGAGAAATAAGACTTATATACTTCATGTTTTTTTAATGCCTACAAAAATAAAGATAAAACGAAGTATTACTATCCCTTTAAGTAGTGTCTCAATGATTGCTACTGAACAGCCTGCGTTTAATTTAGGGATACATCCTCAAAACCTGACCTATTGATGCGTCCCAAGGACAGGAGCACAGAAACACTGCCTTTACCCTTTGAATGCCAAAGGGGTGAGCAACACATTGCTCCCCAATGAGTTGTGTACCCACCTCTAGCACTCAAAAGGTTAATGGAACATGGATATCTCCTAATTATAAACCCCAATTTGCCTAAGTCTGGAGAAAGAACCCCATCTTCATGAATCAGTTATGCACGGACTATTCTCCAGAACTGATCTTTAATTAGGACTGAACGTCATGTCCAGAATGGCGGAGAGATCGCTTTCTTGAGAGTCTCTGGGACCCAACATACCTGCTCCAGAATAGAAGGAGTTTAGGGCCCTGGAGCCAGCAACAAATTATTATGTCCACCTCCATGAGCATGATATCCAGTTGTGTGTGTGTGTTGTTAACAGGATGTGTTAGTGTTTTTTTTAACACATGTGCCGTAAGGAACACAAACCCACAAACAGACAGCAAAAACAAACGACGAATGCTACAAAAAGGTCAACAATCCCACTTGCTTTCAGTGCAAATATACCAAGTCTTCATTAACTGCTACAGGTTAACAAAGACTGACTTCTATTCAATAAGCCGAAGATGAGAAATGATGGCACAAACCAGCTGTTACCATAGGAGGAAATGAAAATACCCATTGATTTCAATGGGTCTTTTAATCACCCCTCTGGCACCGAAAGGCTTAAAAGGGACCTTATATCCTATATACAACTTTTGATTTAATTTGGACTTAAAGGGATAGTAATACTTCATTTTATCTTTATTTTATTTTGTAGGCATTAAAAAAACATGAAGAATGATATAAGTCTCATCTCTCAAACCTTTATGGTTTGAGAGATATTCACAAGCAAAGTTTCCCCTCCCGCCCCTTTTACCTAGTGTAAGCCATCTCTTCTCAGATGTGGAATCCAGTCCATAGACCAGACAGATAACAGCAGGGGGACAAGCTTCTTCCTATAAGAACAATGAAAGCCCTGCCCCCCTTGACAAGTTTCTCAGCTTTTTTCCTTATCTTAATTGAAGATTGTCCCTCTCTGCAGTCTACCTGGGCACCTCCCTTCTGATCTGGCTGAGCAGTGTTACATCAGTAAAAGGGGCGGGAGGGGGATACTTTGTCATTGAATTACTCTAGAACTACAACTCTGACAGAAGTGAAATAACACTCTCCAAAGTCCAAATACTATGACGATTAATTAGAGCTGCTTTTATTATGAAACACTACTATCCCTTTAACTAGTTTTTGAGTTATTGCAATGCATAGATGAGGCTAATTAAGGCATACCAAGCAGATGCCTCCTGTCTTAGCAGTACATTACCTTCCCCCACTCACTGACACTTAGCCATTTCAGTGTAAGAGGAGGTGGGCAAATTGTGTAAGTGGAGGGGAGGTAATGTGCGTCTAAGCCAGGAAGTGCCTGCATAGCATGCCTTAAAGGGATAGCAATAGGGGAATAAAAAAGCTGTATTACAATAGTTTACGTTTAGTAGTTTAAGAGTAATTCAATTCTAAAGGATCCCACTCCCTCCCCCCCTTTCAGTTACGTCATGCTGTCTCTCTGAGCCGGTCGGATGCAGCACAGTGAGGGACAATCTTCATTGAGCATAATGAAAATTCTGCCCTCCTTCGTCAAGAGGGGCACGGTTTACCTTATACTCACTGGATGAGGACTGTCCTTCGCTGCACGCTGTCTGATTCCACATCTGAGGGAAGATGGCAAAGGGCAGGTAAAAGGGGCGGGAGGGATACTTCAGAATTGTATTACTTTGAACTACAAAACGTAAAACTACACTACTGCAATACAGCATTCCATGACCCTTGTTATAGGAGGATCAACTGGAGCTTCATTTTTACTCAGTTATTACTATCCCTTTAATCAGCGTAACGTATAAAGTTAAATAAAAGACCTAGTTTTCCAAGTATGGTTATTACCAAACATACGGGACTTGGAAAGCCCTTTGAAAATCATTAGTTATTTTGAGGTGACAGGGTCCCTTGAATGCTTTTAAAGGTATTCAGAGCAGGAGACTTCTAACATTCAAGGCGTTAAATGACCTGGTCAAATATTTGGGAATTTTTGGAATGTTTGTCACCGTGGTACAGTTGATTTGTTCCAGAATCGCCCCTCTTTGGCTTACTCCTTGAGGCCCTCCGTGAGTATGGGCACTTGGAAAAAAAAGCAGATTCTTCCTTACATTCACACAAGAAGCAGGCTGCTGAGTGGCAACTCACCGAAGGCACAGGAAAGGAGCCGTGCCGGCTCAGAAAGCAGTTAGAGACGGACAGACTGATGCCCTGGGGAAGGCTGGTGTCCTCGGGTGCGAAGACCCCTTTGGTAGGCTGTGCACAGTACGAGACAGAGGAGAAGGAAGAGGCAGCAAAGGAGGCCTGCTGGAACAATTAAGAGACAGAGAAAGGAAATGGAAGGGAAAGAAAGAGAAACAGAGGCAGGCTGCATCTGAACACAACATAGCCTGTATGACTTACCTTTATACTAACAAATCCAGAAATAACAAGCCTGACAAAGGTCTAGTTCACTGCAGAGACTGTTGCAGCAACAATTGTCAGACACTTGATCTCTTAATTTTCTACGGTGTAATTCAAATGGGTGGCTTTTGCAGCTACAGGCTAATCTGGAATTTTACTATAAGTATTGCTATGCATTTAAAGGAAAAGTAAACCCTTATGAACAAATGCATATATTGTATTGCTTTTCAGGAGTAAAACATAGGTACTCCCAACTGCTGGAAGTTGCTTTGCTCAAAATGTCTTCTTCATATTATATATATATATATATATATATATATATATATATATATATATATATATATATATATATATATATAATTTCTATGGGGAGAAGAGCTTACTATTCTTTTAAGGCCTTTTTTTTTGGGGGGGGGGCAGCTCTTGATACCTTGGTCAAGCAGACCAATTAGCAAACATAACTAACAGATTATTGCCTGGATTAAAATGTAGTCCTCTAATAAAGACCGCCACACATATGTACGCTTCTCTTTGGAAATCGGTTGTCTCTGTGCGGTTGCTTTAACCCTTTGAATGCCAGAGAGGTAAGCAATGCATTGCTTTGCAATGCGTTGCGTTCCCCTCCGGCACTCAAAGGGTTAAAGGAGCAGTAAAATGTATGTGATGAAAATAGGTATTGTAAATATTTCCCTGTTGAATAAAACAAGGTTACTCCCACTACAGAGAGGATGCATATTTCCAATAGATATTCTATTACATTCTAATTGAGAGGAAAGTCATAGACAAACAGCTCTCCACAGAAAGAGCTAAAAACTGCTGAGTCACTTCCTGTCAGTTAGAATTTTCAGGAAGTAATCACACTGTAATTTACTTCTGGACAATTTGACCTCTTATAACATTTGTGTAAAATAACTGACAGCAGTGGGAGTACACTTGTTTTACTCAGCATGAAAAGCTCTTTATCATAAAGGTTTTCTCAAAAATCTGCTCCTTTAAAGACAGGGGTGGGCAGACTGTGGCTCCTCATCTTTTGTTGAACTACAACTTGAGATCATCCTGTACACTATAACCCTATACCAATTCTGGAAAGTAAATGAGGTGCAATCCTGGAACAAGCCAGCTGAGCCATAGGGGGGACAAACATTCCCAACACTGATTTAAATAGCCCTTTTAATTCTGTCAATATTAGAGGAGTCTCCAATAAGCTACAGAGCAATGCACTAAAGTCACCTCTAGCATCCAAGGAGCTAAAATCCCCCATTAATGTCAACGGGAATTTTGATTTGTCTCCTGTTGTGCTCCAGAATTGCACCTCTTTAGCATACACAACTAAACTTTAACCACTTGAAAACCAGAGCGGTGTACAACATATTGCTTCTCAATGATCCTCAAGAGGTTACATTTCGGCTTCATTTATGCCAATGTTAAGCCTCTGAGTTGCAGCGGGGAGGGTAAAGACCTGCTTTGTATACCGCCCTCTGACAATCAAAGTGTTAAAGGGACAATAACGCCCCATAAAAACTTGTTATAGTTTTGTAGAGAATGAAAAAAATAAGCTTAATGGCGCAAACCCTATCTCTGAAACCACTATGGTTTGAGCGATATTCATATCAAAAATTCTCCCTCCCCTTCTCCTGACGTCAGTGTCTAGCTAACAGCAGGGGATCCCAGTCTGGGAATCAGTCTGCGGCTCTGCAGCAGAGCCGAAATCCCATTATTGCAAAAGAATTATTTCACTGGAAAGGTCTACAAAGTGTACCTGGTTTGCAAGCACACTTTGCAGACCTTTCTACTGAAGTAATTCTTTTGTAATAACGCAATTTCGGCTCTGCTGCAGAGCCTTCTCATCTTGGCCAACAAGGATCTCCTACTGTCAGCTTTACAGCTAACATCAGGAGAAGGGAAGAACTTTTAGTGCTTATATCTCTCAAACCATAGCGGCTTGAGAGATAGGGTTTGTGCCATTAAGCTTATTTTTTCATCCTCTACAAAACTATAACACATTATTATGGGGCATTACTAACACTTTAATCCTTTGCCAGAGGGGTACGCAACACATTGATCTGCAATGCATTGCGTACCCCTTCTGGCATGAAAAGTGTTAAAAGCTGAGGCAGGCCATAAACTAAGTCAGGATAGACTATTGCTGGACCTCTCCAGCTGTTGAGGACAACAAATCCAATCATCCCCAACCAGCTGGGTCTGTAGTTCCCAACAGCTGGAAGTCCAGCAGTTGACTACCCCTGAACTAAGCCTTTGTGAGTTTGTTTCCTGGTAGTGTCTAAATTGCTGCAATTACTCCAGTGATGTAACCGATAGAGAAATGAGTAACTTTCTATTTCAGGAGAACAGCGGTTACACAGATGCTATGTGAGTCTCATACGAAACACCTCTTAAAATGATGGCGGGTTCTTAGCAGAACTGCTTCAAAAAGGAACGAAAAGAAAAAAAAAAAAGTGACAAACGGACAAGTTTCCCTTTAAGCAGAGCATGCAACTGCTAAGGAAAAGCCAGGCTAGCCACTCTAGTCAAGCTGAGTTGTGGGTGTGATCAGAGCAAGGCCAACCAACTCCTAATTTACAGTGTTCAGTCTATAAGATACATTGTTGCAATGTCTGGTTGTGCTAATGTGGCCAATTTATGCACTCCTTTGGCCACATTATTTAACCCCATGGATGCTACAGAGCTCTCCAATGCACCCAAATGGTTTAAGGGATGATAACACTTAATACTGAAAAATATTAAATATCACGCTGAGTGAAACATGGGTATTCTCACTGACGAGAGATGTTTAATGCAAAAGTTATTTCAACTGAAAGATACATATTTTGGGTGCTGTACATCAATGAGTAGAGGTTTATGGTCAACTGACAACACAAATTCATAGACTGTTGTAGCAACAGTGCCACCTAAAGGTGTGGCACCCAAAAAAAAGGAAAAGACCTGCAATATTTGTATTTGTTCCATATTAAGCTTTACTATGCCTTTAACAGCTTGTGTTTGTAGGTTAGACCAGTGTTTCTCAATGGAAGTTCTCATCACAAGTGGGTAATGAGTAGTTCAGTCATTGTGAATGATCTACCTGTGCTTGAGCAGAGATAGCCTGACCTGGGGGTATTTTCAAAAAACTAGAGTTGAAAATCCCCATTTTACAGAGAAGTTCCAGAGGACACTGCAGAGGGTGGGGGGTTGGTCATGGGAAGGTTGGATGTGGGGTCAAAAGCAGGACTGAGAATACCTAGTGTAGCTTGGCCACAGGTGATGGATTTTAATTCGGCCTTGATGACAAGCCTGAAATCCTCACCAATTTATGGTTGCTTTCATATTGAAAGAATTCATATTAGTCCTTTCATTAACTCTTTAAAGAACAGAAGGATCTCTGGTCCTAAAGGGTTAAGCAATGTATTGGAAAGACTGGTGGCAGCAAAATGGTAACAACTATTGGCCAATATGAATATGACTGATCCTTTTATCAACTAGTTGTTTACATGTAGCACACTGCATAGCTTGCAGTGGCCAGATGCACATTTTCTGCACCATTTTGCAACAGAAAAGAAACTGTGGGACTTGGTGACCATTAATACGTTAACGGACAATCCGCGGGAAGTTTATAACAGCAAAAAAGGCCTATGGTTTCAGCTTCTAACATCACTGGTAGCTGGTCTCTAGCCCTAAAGAACCAGTACAAGAGTTACCAGTGTGTACATTGCACAACAAAGCATTACTTGACCACCTTCTATGTACGTACCAGCTGTCTCTGCTTTGGAGGTAAGGCAGGGGGTGGGGCTCGTTCATGTCCAGGTTCTGGGCTGCTGAAGGAGTCGTTGAAGCCGTACACCTCACGGAGATGTTTGTTCTTCTGCTGGTAGATGTGCTCATTCTGTGGGGTCTGGTAGAAGACGGACGGCTGTGGTTCGGAGTAATCTTCCACAAAGCGCATGTACGTCATCACTGGAACATAAAGAGGAGAACACTGAATGCAAGGGTCAGCATGGGGGGGGGGGGTGCCGGGTGCTGGCAGAGACCAAAAAGAGACTACTTGCATTAATTGCATGGGATTAGGAGGGGATAAGGTGAGCTTAATGGGATCATGAAGGGGACACACAGACCAACTGGGAGAGATCAGAAAGTGGTACACACAGACCAAGTGCAGATGATCATAAGTGGGCACACTGAGGCCAAATGGGAAGGATGTGAAAGGGAGGGGGGTACAAGCTGACAGCATGGAATAAAAGGGGGGCTGTAAGTGATCAGAAGGTGGAGTGAAAACACAGACCATATGGGAGTAATCAGAAGCAAAACACAGTGGATCAGTTTGCTTATATCCCCTGTGTACACGTTTGGCACTGTATGAATAAAGATATTAATTAATTTGCTAATTTACAAGTGGGACACTGGTTAACAGCAGGGGCAGGGGTGTGGCACAAGCCAAATTCATGCAATTAGAATGGTAGGGGAGAAACAGATCAAATGTATCAAACTGTAGGATAGGGACATGATACAAGCTGCAGTGGATCAGTCAGGCAGTGAGTGGAGAGGGAGAGGACATTCAGGCCAAATACAGGAGAAAAAGATGGTGTGTGGCACTCAGAATTGTTACAGCGATCAGATGGAAGAGACTGAAGACAGGAATTGGGAAAATGGTACGGGGGGGGGGCGAGAGAGAGGGCGAGAGAGAAGAGAGAGAGAAGAGAGAGGGCGAGAGAGAAGAGAGAGGGCGAGAGAGAAGAGAGAGAGGGCGAGAGAGAAGAGAGAGAGGGCGAGAGAGAGAAGAGAGAGAGGGCGAGAGAGAAAGAGAAGAGAGAGAAGAGAGGAAGAGAGATAGAGAGGGCGAGAGAGAGCGAGGGCGAGAGAGAGAGCGAGGGCGAGAGAGAGAGCGAGGGCGAGAGATTGTTCATGTACCATCTGAGTGCTAGAGGGATACCCAGAGCAATGAATTGGGTACCCTGCTTTGGCACTCAGAGGGTTAATGGGTTTCATCTAAGAACCTCTGAATTTCAAATACTTTCAATTGACATTTACAGAAGCAATATGATATTGTGATGCCTGGCATTTTGCACAAAGAAACAACCACCACCCCAAAACCTAAAGCCTGGGAAGAAGGAGCCAGGCAAGGAAAGGGTTACAGGGGCAGAATGTGGAGGGCCAGCTGTGAGATTAAATCACAAACATCAACATCTCCCTTCCTGCTAAATAAGAGAGGGGAAAAGCCAGAGAAGCAACAACAACAGGGAAACAGTAGAAACAGCAGAGGTAGTTATAATAAGTTAACCCTCTGAGTGCTAGAGCAATGTGCAAAGCTTTGCAACGCAACATGTTGTACACCACTCTGGCACCCAAAGAGTTTAAAGTATTCAGCTGATCATGGGACCTTCCCAAATTCATCAGATTTGCATTCCTCAAATTATCTCGCAAAACATCTGCCTCTGTCCATCTCTCCTTGGGAACTGCTCGTCCACTGACTAGAATGGTTTCCGCCGAGCAATGCAGCTCCTAATGCATCAGAGTTCCCCTCCACGAGAATGAACTGAAAAAAATGGTATGTAACGCGAGCGATGTACTGGGACAGAATCACTTTTTGGCCGAGGGGCTGGCGTGGTAAAAGGGTTTTATACTCTTTAGGGAACTCCCAAATCGTGACACACGTATGGGGATTTGGGATTTTTGGGGATTTCGCACATTTTTTATTTGCCTGCACAGTTAGTTTGTCTCAGAATGACTCCACTTTTGTTTTGCACATACAGCCTTTAGCCACAGAGGGGCCAGTGGGACTTGCCCTATTCACCGTGTGGATTTATTACCAGTGGTAGAAAGCCACAATACCACTTAAAGGGATAGTAATGTTTCACAATAAAAGCAACTCCAATTAATATTCATAGTATTTGGGCCATGGAGAGTGTTATTTCAATACTGTCAGAGTTGTAGTTCAAGAGTAATTGAATGATAAAGTATCCCCCTCCCGCCCCTTTTACCTAGTGTAAGCAACCTCCCCTCAGATGTGGAATCTGGTCTCTTGACCGGACAGCTCACAGCAAGGGACAATCTTCTTACTGTGAGAACAATGAAAGCCCTGCCCCTCCTTGACAGGTTTTTCCTTATGCTCACTGAAGATTGTCCCTCTCTGAGATCCATCTGGACAGTCTTGCTGCTCTGAGGTGAGCAGTGTTACATTGGTAAAAGGGGCGGGAGGGGGATACTTTATCATTCAATTACTCTTGTACTACTAATACAGTATTGAAATAACACTCTCCATAGCCTAAATACTATGAAGATTAATTGGAGCAGATTTTATTGTGAAACATTTCTATCCCTTTAAAATCAGAAGAATGAAGAAACGTTGCTGCCCGAGGCCTCGGTATTCCTTATATGGCGGTTTCATTACCCAAACCTTTCAGAGCCAAAACCTCTCAAGCCTGTCACATATAACTTATTTACAGAGAGTCTCGACGTCCATCTGACATCCCGAGAATGAATGCTGTGCAAACATCCAAGAGGCTTCACTTATTGTAAAACAGATATGCCAGGAACCACTCATCATAGAAGGATGCCATTTTAGGATGCAAACCCTCACGTTCATTAACTTTAAAGGAGGGCTAAAACACCTTATAACCCTTTGAGTGCCAGAGTGCGCACCTCTCTGGCTCTCAAAGAGTTAATAATAACCCTCCACTTACCTTACCATGAGCAGAAAATCTGAATGGCCCCTATGGATTTTTCCTTGTGCCTTTGTTCAAGAGATAACATCTTCAAATCAGTCCCTGATGGCTAGTCTGTGGAGGCGGACATGGCAGTTGCTGGAAGGACCAAGAGGACCTCAGTCTCTGCTCACGGTAAACTTAACTCTTTGAAAGCCAGAGAAGTATCCAATGCATTGGCTTTCAAAGTGTTAAAGGGCCAGAGGAGTGTGCAGATTATTGCTTTGCAATACGTTGCACACACGTGCTGGTCCTTAAAGGGTTAAGTGGGATCTCTGCTTCGCAATGCGTTGGAGACCTTTCCATCAATCTTGAGGTTAAAAGTCTCATTTAAAACCAATGATAATTTGGGAAATATTTATTGTTGTCTGTGGTGCGCTTCGTTTGCTCCATAACTGCACCTCTTCACTTTTATACATATGGTCCAAAACGCTTTAACCCTTTGAGTGCCAGAGGGTTAAAAGAACAGTAAAATACAACAAACTGGTTGAAACCCCCTTTAAATTAAGTATTTCCAGATACAGTCTGATATTTTTATTTTTTTTATGTCACACCTCTAACATATAATCCTAAACTCACTTCTTTATTACAAGTGTAGACTGATCTGTATGTTTGGTAAATTTTGTTTGTGTCATTTGTAATGAGAAAAGAGAGCTAAGGCTGTTAATTTATTAATATTGGTAACCACCCCTCTTCTGTTCAGAAAGGCTGTGTTACTTTATCTCAGGTCATTTACAGACAATACCACTCTATTACTTCTGAAACACCAAGGGATTTATTTAGGCTGTTGCCCCAGGAACAACCCAGCGCATGCCCACCCCTACACACAGTCCCAATGTCATTTTATCTGGGATCTTCCACAGGCCACAGACATTTGCTTAAAGATACAGAAGCAAATCAAATAATTAGCTTCAAAGATGCTACAAGAAAAGTGGAAAACTTGACATAAGAAGAAAGGCCATTCGGGTTATGTTCTCTGTGAGAATGAGGTGCCTATGAGAATGCTATGAGCCCAGATGTGCATGTTTTTAAATTAGTACATTTTCTTCAGAAAATGGATATAAGCAGAAAGCCACCCAACCTGCTCGCTTAGGCCTAAATATGTCACTGCAGACACCTATCAAGACTGCTGTGGTAATGGGAATCATTGGTCCCACAAAATGGCTGCCTCCACAGAGCACAGGCACAATAAAATTTTAGGCCTCACAAATAAAGAATTTTTACAGATGACATAATGGAGTATATGAAATGTAAGTGCACATAACCCCAGATTATTTCTGTGTGTTATGTTTCTTTAATCCATTAAAGGGATAGTAATACTTAAAATGTAAAACAAAAATGTTGTACGGGTTATCCCCCTGAGTCAAACAAGGGTACTCCCACTGCTGAAAGGTGTTTCATTCAAAAGTTAATTTTCAAAGTTTAATTTTTTTAGGTGCAATATCACAGTGGCCTGAAATTGTACAGTGGCACTGTTGCTACACCATCCTATGGACAGCTCTGGTCCTGGGACCATAAATCTCCATAGGATGGTGTAGCAACAGCACCACGGTACAATTTCAGGCCACTGTGATATTGCACCTAAAAAAATTAAACTCTGAAAATTAATAACATTTGAATGAAACACCTTTCAGCAGTGGGAGTACCCTTGTTTTACTCAGGGAGATAAACCCTACCACATTTTTTTTTACATTTTAAGTATTACTATCCCTTTAAAGAGCAGAGGCTTGTGCAATGAATTGCAACTCACTGCATACCACTCTCGACCTTAACCTTTTGAGTGCGAGAGAGCGCAATGTGTTGGAACTACCACCCCACATAAAGTTACCCCCGAAGAATTACCCATCTGGCAACTAGCTGCTCAGTAGTACTAGTCGCAAGAATAATTACCTCCTTATAGAGAATTCATACTGCTCCAGAGACGGACAGCCAGGAAACCACGCTTTAGAAGAACGACGGCTCAGGCGCGCAGACGTCACGATGCAAAGATGTGGGCGGGGTTTCCTGGCTGTCAGTCTCTGGAGCAGTAAGAATTCTCTATAAGGATCAACAGTGCTAGTCGCCAGATGGGTAATTCTTCTTAGGAAACTATGTGGTGTGGTAAGTTCCCCTTTAAAAGTTAATGCAGGGTCTGTCACTTTTATGCCTTCAGCATCTCTGTCATAAGACAGAGAATACAGCAGTACAAGCAGTGACTCTAGAAGTCCGGTGGATACATAGGAGGGTAATGTCACTTACTGTGTTTGTTCTTCTTTTCGGGCAGAGGAGGGGGATTCTCAGGAAGTCCATCAGACTCTACAGCTCCAAAATCCGTAAGGAACTCCAGCTGGGACGTATTCCCTGACTGGAAGGGAGAAACAGCGGCAAAGGGAGGAGCCGAGGAGGTGAGCGTTGGCAGGTCATCCTCAGAGATGTTATCGTACTGAGAGGGGTGGCGTTCATAGGAGACGCGAGTGCTTTCGGTAACCTGCGATACCGCGCTCCTCCTCTTCTTCTCGGGCAAGGCAGGTGGCATTTCTATGGCTGAGGGGTGAGTGGCCTCAGAGTGTGCGGTGCTGCTGGATAACAGTTGGAAGCTCTGTCCTTGGAAGGGGGAA
>CM074726.1:56924021-56967866 GCA_037306005.1 Rhinophrynus dorsalis | reverse complement strand
GAGAGAGAGAGAGTGCCAGAGAGAGAGAAAGTGCCAGAGAGAGAGAGAGAGAGAGAGAGAGATAGAGAGAGTGCCAGAGAGAGAGAGATAGAGTGCCAGAGAGAGAGAGAGTGAGTGCCAGAGAGAGAGAGAGTGCCAGAGAGAGTGCGAGAGAGAAAGTGCCAGAGAGAGAGAAAAGCAGCAATTCAGGAATAAACAAAAATAAGGTCAAATGAATATTCCCCAAGCACTGACTGATTTAACCCTCCGAGTGCCAGAGGGATATAAAATGCTATACTCCTCTGGCACTCGAAGGGTTAACCAGAGCTCTTAAACCCTTGAAAATTAGAGGTGTCTCCAATGTATTGCAAAAAATTCAAGAGATTAAAATGTGTGCTGCTGTCAGTTCACCCCAGAATTCCTTCATGTTTTTTCTGTGCATAAAGTATTTAATATTTTCAGTGATCTTTGAGAAAAAGGACTTGCATGATATTATCATTAGTTCAGGAGAGAACAGACCAGACAGGCCTTTGTCTTTTGTCTTTCCAATGTCATTGGTCAGATCGGTTTAGCATGCCTGATTTCTAAGACATGTCATCGCACTTTAGAAGTGCTGCATCTTCAGGCGACCTTGTAGCAATGCATCTCCTAGTCAACCACAAACAGGAAGTCAGCTCCCGCTAAGCATGACTGCACCTTTTAATACCATCACTGAACAGGCCCTTGTTATATATTGAAAGCAGCAACACATTCAGAAGGTCTTACTGTAAATACCATGGAAACCACAGTGGGCACTGCCCTTCCAAGCAAGACCTTCATCATGTCCACTTTAGCCATCAATTCTCTTCTTATATTATACATCATATAACATATTAAAGAGGAAGTAACACCACCTAATAATAGCCTTCAATGTTCATTACTATGGTGCTTTCCAATGGTCTTTATGATTTTTAATCTTGTTTTTTGTTCAAGAGATAACCTCTCCAATCAGTCCTGATTATCATATCCACAAACTCCGCTCACTGCATATTGTAATCGTAAAGGGATAGTAATGTTTCACCAAAAAAGCAGCCCCAATTAATCTTCATAGTATTTGGGCCATGGAGAGTGTTATTTCAGTACTGTCAGAGTTGTGGTTGAAGAGTAATTGAATGATAAAGTATCCCCCTCCCGTCCCTTTTACCTAGTGTAAGCCACCTCCCCTCAGATGTGGAATCTGGTCTCCTGACAGGACAGCTCAGAGCAAGGGGCAATCTTCTTACTGTGAGAACAATGAAAGCCCTGCTCCCCCCCTTGACAGGTTTTTCCTTATGCTCACTGAAGATTGTCCCTCTCTGCGATCCATCTGGACGGTCTTGTTACTGTGAGGTGAGCAGTGTTACACCGATAAAAGAGACAGGAGGGGGATACTTTATTATTCAATTACTCTTGGACTACAACTCTGACAGTATTGAAATGACAAGATTAACTGGAGCTGCTTTTATTGCAAAACATTACTATCTCTAACTTTTTTTTTTACCAGTAACTGTCATGTCCGCGTCCACGGTCCTTACATCCAGGAGTCATTGATGATGCTGTCTCATGTATAAAAACACAAGAGCAAAATTCAATTAAAAATGTGTTAACCCTTTGAGTGCCAGGGAGTTATCAAACACATACCTCCCCAGCACTCAATGGGGTTAAAGGCCTCCCTAAAATCCAAGAGGTTAACGGTATTTATAACGAACATATTTGAAAGTTTGTTGATACCAATAACGTATGTATAACGTTATTAGGAAAAAAAAAATTAAAACAAATGCATTGTAAAAAGATGATAAACAGAGAAATGCTCCAATCTGCCACACATCTACTAGAGGTCACAGACCTACACATACACCTATACCTACAATAATGGCATCCCTAGTCTTGTTATACGGTCCACCATGTATTTCTTCAGAACCCTTTGTACTTCAAGGAACCCTGGGATTTGAGAACTGCTGTATTATTAGATTTAAGACCCCCCCAGTCACCTTATTATGCCCAGAAAATCCTAATAGACCCATGCATTTTGCCCTGGTGCCTTTGAACCTGAGATAACACCTTCCATGGGCCTTGACTGTCTTCTCCATGGAAGCAGATATGAATCCTGTTTGAAGTAATCCTTGACCTCACCCCACTAACCCATCAGATTCATATATCACAAGCTGAAGCAGACATGAACCTGCACACAATGTTCGTAATACAGTGGAAAGAGATACTGGTCCAGGAGTTCAGCCACTTCCAGGATTGATGGAACCAAGGAGCAAGGTCAAAATTCATAGTAGCCATTAGGATTTTATGACCTCAGTAAAGTAAATGGGGAGGTGCACATTATTAAGAAGTGTTAGTGTTTCTTTAACAGAGGAACAGCGAAGAAGCACATTAATTTCATACAGTAAAGGCTACGACAACAGGGTTAGTCTCTTAAAATGGAGTTAAAAGACTTCTAAGGAAAAATGTGGCAATTCTGTGGTTAACCAAGTGCATCAGAAAGGACAAATACAACCAAGATTATATAGATAATATATATCTCAGCTTATAATTGCAGCAGCTGAAAACCTTAGTCATCTAAAATAATTTAAATTGGGTCTTTAATTTCTGTTGGTGCATGTCCCATATGAGAGGTACAAGCCACAGCTACCTGGGTTTTCCCCACCAGGAGATATGTGCCAGATTGTTGGTCACACACCGTGCTGGAGTATGATATCACGGACTGGACTACGGGCCTTCGCTGGGAACACTAATAAGAGGAAATTTACAAGTTGTTTGGTGGGCATGTAACCCCCCGGGATCCTTTTAAAAGGTCCCATGCAAAAGAGCGTGCAATCAAATAGTGCATTAAAGGGATAGTAATACTTCGTTTTATCTTTATTTTGTAGGCTTTAAAAAAAACATGAAGAACGATATAAGTCTTATCTCTCACACCTTTATGGTTTGAGAGATATTCACAAGCAAAGTTTCCCCCTGCCTCCCCTTTTACCTAGTGTAAGCCATCTCTTCTCAGATGTGGAATCCAGTCCATAGACCAGACAGATAACAGCAGGGGGACAAGCTTCTTCCTATGAGAGACATGAAAGCCCTGTCCCCCTTGACAAGTTTTTCAGGTTTTTCCCTTATCTTAATTGAAGATTGTCCCTCTGTGCAGTCTACCTGGGCATCTCCCTTCTGATCTGGCTGAACAGTGTTACATCAGTAAAAGGGGAGGGAGGGGGATACTTTGTCATTGAATTACTCTTGAACTACAACTCTGACAGAATTGAAATAACGCCCTCCAAAGTCCAAATACTATAATGATTAATTAGAGCTGATTTTATTATGAAACATTACTATCCCTTTAACCATGTTGCCATGATAAAACTGGCGACATGAGAATCTTGCACTGCATGAAAGTGTGAGATTTTTAGGTCGCTCTATAAAAGGTCGCAATGAAATGTTGATGAGCGCTGCTCCGGGCAGAGAGAGACAGAGAGAGAGCCTGGAGCAGTGCTGGATGTGGGTGTTTTCTCTGGCACGGAAAGGGTTAAAGACTCATTGACCGGACGTCACTTTCTTGACAAAGATCAAACTGAAATGAGCACTCTGGTTACCATAGCGACTGTCCTGACATCTGACATTGACATCATATTATTTAATGTTAATAAAAATCCCCTTTATCGTCTCCTCTTTAACCCTTTCCGGGCCAGAGAATACACCCACATCCAGGCCTGCTATAGTCCATTTGATAATCTATGGATGAATTTCCCATCCACAGATAAATGTGTGAAGCTAACGCAGTCCACCCTGGCCTGTAAATGGTGCAGACAGAAGAGTGAGTGACTTACCTAAGGTTTCACAGCTGGTGTTTCGGGAACATTGCCCGCTGTCTCTGTCCAGTGAGGAGAGCTGCTCATCGGACTTGCTGAGTTTTCCTATACTGCTGCAGGGTGAGAGGCGAGGAGACTCTCCACCATACGACTGACTACCACCAGATAATCGACGATGGGCGTAACAGTCAACCTCAAAATCCTTTTCATGAAGAAAGTGAGGAAATCATATTATAGAATGGGAATGTCAACAGCTGGACCTCCAGCAGTTGGAGGCTACAACTCCCATCATCCCCGATCGCTTGATTTATTTATAGCACAGTATGTGGGCTCTGCCTAGATTCATTCACAGCAGAGTGTGTGGGGTCTGTCTAGATAAATTCATAGTACAGTGAATGGGCTCTTCCTAGATTCATTCATAGCACAGTGTGTAGGTTCTGCCTAGATTCATTCATAGCACAGTATGTGGGTTCTGCCTAGATAAATTCACAGCACAGTGAATGGGCTCTTCCTAGATTCAGTCACAGCACAGTATGTGGGTTCTGCCTAGATTCATTCATAGCACAGTGTATGGTTTCCACCAAGATTCATTCACAGCACAATCTGTGTGATCTGCCTAGATTAATTCACAGCACAGTGTATGGGTTCCGCCTAGATTCATTCACAGCACAGTGTATGGGTTCCGCCTAGATTCACTCACAGCACAGTGTGTGGGCTCCGCCTAGATTAATTCATAGCAGAGTGTGTGGGGTCCGCCTAGATAAATTCATTGCACAGTGAATGGGCTCTTCCTAGATTCATTCACAGCACAGTGTGTGGGTTCTGCCTAGATTCATTCATAGCAGTGTGTGGGTTCTGCCTAGATTAATTCACAGCACAATCTGTGGGATCTGCCTAGATTCATTCACAGCACAGTGTGTGGGTTCCGCCTAGATTCATTCATAGCACAGTGTATGGGTTCCAACCTAGATTAATTCACAGCACAGTGTGTGGGTTCCGCCTAGATTCATTCGTAGCACAGTGTATGGGTTCCGACCTAGATTAATTCATAGCACAGTGTATGGGTTCCGCCTAGATTAATTCACAGCACAGTGTGTGGGTTCCGCCTAGATTAAGTCACAGCACAATCTGTGGGATCTGCCTAGATTCATGCACAGCACAAGTGTGTGGGGTCCGCCTAGATTCATTCACAGCACAATGTGTGGGATCTGCCTCGATTCATTCATTACAGTGTGAGGGATCTGCATTTTTTGGAGTGCATTCCTTTCACAGCCTGATGATTTAGGGTGGTGCAATTGCTAGTCTTTGGAGGGCTATTGCGTCAGACAACCTTCCACAGACTGGTGTAGCAACAGTGCCACCCTAAAATACCAGGCTATGTACGGAAGTCCTGCACCCAAACAGTGCACGCTAGAATATTGTTTGAGTGAAATATCTATGAGCAGTGTGATGTACTATGAAATTCAAAGCTGTACCATAAAAAGGCTCTTTGTACTGACCTGGGCATTGATCCCAATGGGTAAACTAGATCCGCTGGTGGCTCGGCTCATGGGTGCCACTACTGCCACTCGGGTTGGGGAAGGTGCAGATTGTCTTTCTTTGGAGGTAGTGCTGGTGGTGGGCTGTAAAAGGTAGGTGAAATATAAACTGGGGAATACATAGAAAGACAAAAGTGGGGCAAATAATCTGGACCACAACAGATATATACAAAATTCCCAATTATTTAAAAGGGGGGTTTTTAACTACATGAATGCCAGAGAGGTCTCCAACACACTACAAAGCATTCCCGGTGCTAAAAGCCCCATTTCCATCAACGGGAATTATAATTTGTTTCTTATAGTGCAGTTTGTTTACTCCAGAATTAATAACTCTTTAGCTTGAAGAATAAAGCCCTTTAAGCATTCTAACAGCTCCTAAAGAAAACACTCAGTTACCTTACTATGGCCAGAAAACACTAATGGCCCTTAAAGACCGCCTGATCTGCCACGCTTGTGGTTGTTACAGGCCACAGTGATTCTTATCTTCCCACAATGAATTCGAGGATGGCAGAGTGGAATGCAGAAACGCTGCCATCCCAGAATTCCATGGTGGGCAAGCGCCGTCACCAGTCCTTAAGTGCCGAAACCAGCGTGACAGTCCTGGCATGTCACATGTCACTAAGGGGTTAAGAATACTGCCCCCATGCTTGGTTCAAGAAATAACATCTACAATCATTCCTTGATTTGATGAAGGCAAACATTACTAGCTGCTAAAAGGACCGCAGAAACAAACTCTGCTCACTGCAAATGGTAATCTTAACACTTTAAAGGGACAGTAATACTTCAGTATTACAAATCCCTATATTAAAGCCCTAGTAAATAAAACATATTGCCCCCAGCAGGGCTTATAATTTGAAGTCCTTTGCTACTAGCCAGACCTGAAAAGTTACTCGCCACTGCAAGTCATAACATACCAACCAGGGCTGAATTTCTACTCACCAGGGCTAAATTTTCACTCGCCATTGGCTAGTGGCGAGTGGAAATTTTGAGCCCTGGCCCCCAGTGTCATCTCTCAAACCTTTATGGTAGAAGACCATTCCAGTGAAAGGTTTTTTTTTTAGTTAATACGATCAGGCTGTGCTGGAGAGCCGCCTGAAAGTCGTACGACTCTGTTCCCTGCAGTGAGCTAAAATGCTGATTACGGGGAAAGGGGAGGGAGAGGGCAACTTTAGAAGCGTTCATCTCTCAAACCATAAAGGTTTGAGAGATGACACTGGGGCAATATGGTTTTTTTTACTAGGGCTTTAATATAGGGATTTGCAAATACTGAAGTATTACTATCCCTTTAAAGACCAGAGAGGTGTCCTTAAAGGGTTAAGTAAGCTCATGCACTCTGCCTCCATCACTTGCCCGCAACTGTCATGTCCGCCTCCATGGACAGGACATGCAGGGCGGAATGACAATGTTATCTCTTGAACAAAGCGGCCATTAGGTTTGTTTGGATGTAGTAAAGTAAACGGTTGGAGGGGTAGGCATCATTAAGAGGCGTTATTTCTCCAAAAACCCTCACTGAGGCAG
The DNA here is from genome assembly GCA_037306005.1 of Rhinophrynus dorsalis. NCBI lineage: Eukaryota > Metazoa > Chordata > Amphibia > Anura > Rhinophrynidae > Rhinophrynus > Rhinophrynus dorsalis. The sequence continues at coordinate 56,961,010 of CM074726.1, read as the reverse complement.
ATGTACTAAAAATGAGTGCAATCACGACCAGGCCCCGCCTACTCTGTGGAACAATAAAGCCGGAAAGGAATCTGCACGCACCTGTTTTCCATCACTCGGATTCCAGGCAGCGGGGGCTTTGGGGGTGCCAGTTCTTCGGTCTCCAAGCAGTCTACTTGTACTTCTTTGCACGGGGGTTCTGGGGTCTTGTTGAGGATCTCCAACTCTCTCTCTGATAAGGGCAGTTCTTGGGGACTGAGAGGGGAGAAAGGAATGAAGGAGAATGGAAACAGGAGAGGAGGAGGGTCAACATGGCTAGATAGAGGCACAAGGAATTACAAATAAACAGTTTTATTTTTAATATAATAATCTTCCTATTTGATACAAGTAAAACAAGAATTACCTACAGGCAAGAGTAATTCTAACTACTAGCAGAAGGGCCGTATGTTTCATGTTTAACCCTTTGCATGCTAGAGGTGCGTGCAACGCACTGCTTCACACTGCGTTGCTTGCCCCACTGGCACACAAAGGGTTAAAGTAGAACTATTCCCTAGGAATAAGTAGCGCTTTACTGTGTTAACCCTTTCACTGCCAGAGGGGTACGCTCTGGCACTGAAAGGGTTAACACAATGAGTTACCTAGGTAGGTGTCAGATATACCTACCTATACATTTTTTGCATTATATCTGTAGATAATGGTAGATAAGGTTTGATTTTCAAGTCTGCCTCTAACTGGCACTCCCTTGCAACAAGCAATAAGCCTCGTTAGATATGAATGACTCGTCAGGGACACTAGACTTTATCGGACTGCAAACTGCAATAACCAACAATGGACCACAAGATATCAAATGCATATAAAAGGGAGTAAATAGAAATAAAAGACCACTGTTTGAAGGACACATTCTTAGGTAAGTGCTTCTGTTAAATTAACCCTTTGAGCGCCAGAGGGGTACGGAGCCATGCGTTCTGTACCCTTCTGAAACTCAAAGGGTTAACCCTATAAGGACCAGAGGAGCACACAACACGTTTAACCCTTTGAGTGCCAGGTGTATCATACCTGTCTCTGGCACTCAAAGGATTTACTCCCCCTGTCTACAAATGGCTGGGTACGTACAATATGGAGGACACTGATGGATAATAACCCATCTCACTAAGTATCACAGAATAGCAAGCTGTAGCCGTATAAAGCGAACCCCACATGCATCAAGCTTGTCAATTTGCGATAGACTCACCTGTCTGTTTTGCAAGCTGGCAAAGCGGGTTTTACTGTGGTAGTCGGGGATGGACGCTCCTGCTTCTCTATCATCAACCGCACCAGATCCTGCGGAGACAAGCCTTGTGAAATTAACCTTGTAACCTGGTGTTCTAAAAGGTCAGGGCTACAGCTACTATGCAACAGATAGAAACTGTCGTAAGATTAGCAAGCAGTAACCACACTGAAGATATTCTGAACAACTTTCATTACCCTTTCCAGGGATAGTAACACTTAAAAGACGTAAAAACTATATATATATTGTAAGGTTTATCCTATTGAGCAAAACAAAGGAACTTCCACTGTGGAGGTGTTTTATTCAAAAGTTATTGCAGCTCAACATTTTTAACTTAAATTTCTCAATGGCCTGAAATGTTACATGGGTGCTATTGCTATGGACAAACAGGTCTGGTCAATTGATCACAAACCTCCATAGGATGGTGTAGCAACAGCACTACTGTAACATTTCAGGCCACTGAGATGTTACAACTAAAAAATTCAAGTTTGAACTTTGAGTAAAACACCTCTCAGCACTGGGAGTGCCCTTGTTTTAATCAGTTGGAAAAATCTTAAAATGTAATAAAATAATTGTAGGTATTACTATCTCTTTCACACAGTAAGTAAAAAAAAGTTAACAAAAACAGGGAACAATTAAAAGACAACTAACTCCCAGTGACTTTACTGTGGCCAGAAAATCCGCATGGCCCTCATGATTTTTTTTCCCTTGTGCCTTTGTTCAAGAGATAACCCCATCATGTTTCAACCCGGGATTTCACTTGAATGGAGGTGGATATGACAGTTACATGCTGGGAAAAAAAAGGGAATTCAAACTTTGCTCACTGCTTTAAACCCCTTAGGACCAGAAAGGGCGCCAAAGCATTGCTTCTCAGTGTATGCTCCTTTCTGGTCCTTAACCCTTTGAGTGCCAGAGGGGTACGCAGCACATTGCTTTGCAATGCGTTGCATAACCCTCTGGCACTCAAAGAGTTAATGGATAAGTAATCTCATGTACTCATTTTTAATGAGTTATTATAAAGAAAAAAAATGCCAACAACAGTCATGTCTACCTCCAGGATTGCATGAAGGTGTTCAATCTTAAACCAAGACACAAGGGCATATTTCATATGGGCAATTAGGATTTTCTTGGGGGGGGGGGGGGGGAGATTAGAAGGCAGTAGTTCTCCCTTACATCAGGCAAGCGGTTTCCTCCATTTCACACTAAACCCTTTGAGTGCCAGAGGGGTACGCAACGCATTGCTTTGGATTTACATTTCTCTTGACCAATACCAATTAAGTCAGATGCCTTACACTGTGCTGCCTTAGATCATGTGGTTTAACCCTTTTAGTGCCAGGGAGGTATCCGACACATTGCAGCGTAATGCATTGGACATCTCTCTGGCATTCAAAGAGATATAAGGAAGTACCTAACTACTTTACTGCCCTATATACTGTTTTGTCTACCAGACTCAGTTTGGTATTGATTTGAACATTTCTTTTCACCAGTTTTCTTCTTCTTTTAACCCTTTGAGTGCCAGAGGGGTATGCAACACATTGCAAAGCATTGATAACCCTCTGGCGGTCAAAGGGTTAAGTACACGTATCTGTGCTTTTAGTGTATACTACTAGTGTAAACGCCCGTGTACACAAGCAAAGATCTGGGTGATGTTAACCCTTTGAGTGCCAGAGGGGTACGCAACGCATTTCTTTTCAATGCATTGAGTACCCCTCTGGCACTCAAAAGGTTAAGAGGCTGGTCCTGCTCTGCGTCCTGCCGCCGACGCAGTCATGCACTGTAGAGACTGCCCGAAAGCACAGAATGCTCCCAGCATTCCTACACCTCCCAGCATTCCATGCTCCCAGCATTCCATGCGTTCGGACAGACTCTACTGTGCATGACTGCTTCTGACAAACACCCTATCTAATTATTATATAGGATTCTTGATTCAAGTCTGTAGTGAACTAACTCAATGTTGTTTTTTTTAATTGAAGAGCAATGGGGAGTTCAATGCAATCAACAGATCATGGGCTCCAAGCGGACTGTGATAATGAAGGGAGTCACAGGGAGGATACAGCAGTGAGCGAAGAGGTGAAATCACTGCTGCTGCTGAGCTGTGTCAGGGAGCAAGGGGAGATACAGAGCGCTGGAAAGCTCCCAGCAATCTGACTTCACTCCTTGGATGACCTCACTGATGAAAATTCCAGCTGTGTATCTCCTTAGGGGACGACCAGGCTGCCTGGCGCATGGCTGGGTTTAACCCCTCAGCTCCTGAGCAATTAAGAGCTCCAGATGACTCAATACAATACGTTTGCATTTTAAACATTCATATTTATGAACTATTACATTAAAACTAACACCTGTAAATAAAATAGGCACATATACATTAAAAATGGCATGCACTCTAAGCAACTGTAAAAATTATGCATTTAAAGGGATAGTAATGTTTCACAATAAAAGCAGCTCCAATTAATCTTCATAGTATTTGGGCCATGGAGAGTGTTATTTCAATACTGTCAGAGGTGTAGTACAAGAAGAATTGAATGATAAAGTATCCCCCTCCCATCCCTTTTACTGATGTAACACTGCTCACCTCAGAGCAGCAAGACTGTCCCGATGGATCGTAGAGACAGACAATCTTCAGTGAGCATACGGAAAAACCTGTCAAGGGGGGCAGGGTTTTCCTTGTGACCACAGTAAGAAGATTGTCCCTTGCTGTGATCTGTCCAGTCAAGTGATCAGTTTACGGACACTGCTAAGCTATTACCTATAAAGACTGCTTTTGCCGTCAGGGTTAGAGAGAGCTACACAAAGAATAACTTGATACACTAACACGGCATTGTTAAGATTAAATATTAGGCCTCACACCAAATAAAAATAAGCTACCTTGGACTACATAATACCTATATTTAACACTCCTGTTATGGGGTATTATCTGCTGAGTAAAACAACTGCACTCCCACTGATGAGTTATTACTTTTGAAAGTTATTACAACTAAAACTTCTTGTAGTTACATTAACCACCAGTGGAGTGTGCAACACATTGCAAATCAAAGCACTGCCACCCCCACCCCTCAGTCTGTTACGATCAGCCATTTGTACGTTTTTAATTTTTTTTTATAACTTGCTAGTCTGAGACACAAGCTTTGACAAAGAGTGCATTATTAAAGGGACAGTAATGTCCCATAAAAACTTTTTTTTAGTTTTGTAGAGAACAAAATAAGCTGAATGGCACAAACCCTCTCTCTCAAACCGCTATGGTTTGAGAGATATATGCGTTGAAAGCTCCCCCCTCCCATACCCTTCTCCTGATGTCAGCTTTAAAGCTGACAGCAAGAGAATCAAGTCATACGACTCGAGGAGGCTCTGCAGCAGAGCCGAAATCGTGTTATTGCAAAAAAATTACTTCACTGGAAAGGTCTACAAAGTGTGCTTGCAAACCAGGCACACTTTGTAGACCTTTCCAATGAAGTAATTCTTTTGCAATAATGTGATTTCAGCTCTGCTGCAGAGCCGCCGGCTGGTCCCCAGACAGGATTCCCTGCAGTCAGCACAGCGTTGATGTTAGGAGAAGGGGATGGAGGAGGGAACTTTCAATGTCTATATCTCTCAGACCATAGCAGTTTGAGATATAGGGTTTGTGCCATTCAGCTTATTTTCTTCTCCTCTACAAAACTATAAAAAGTTTTTATGGGACATTACTGTCCTTTTAAACAAACATGCCTTTAGGACACTATTTGGGGCTGTTGCAAATAGTTTGATTTGAATAAATAAGGTTGAGCCGTAGTAAAATTTGAATGAAAAATCTTCCAGCTGTGTTTAACCCTTTGAGTGCCAGAGGGTAAACTCAGAAGGGAAAGCCATTCATTTTTTCAGTATTTAAAAAGTATATTACCCTAAACCTTTAAGAACCAGAGAGGTTAAGAACAACAGGACATTACCAACCTTAACTCCATCGAGAACAGCCTTTATCACGTCTTTCACTGTGGTTACCACCTCCTTATCTTCAGAGTTCACACCTTCCAGCATCACCTGGTCGGACCAGCGTATTAGATTGGCGAGAGACTGGTAAACACGGCTGTAGCAAGAGGAAATGGCAGTGCTGCACAGAGAATGGAGAGGCAGAGTGAATGGACTGTTCTATTGATGCACTGCTGTGATGTCTAGATGGGAGAAGACTCAAGGGGGGGAATACACTAATGCAGCAATTCTCATTGTTAACCAACAGGCTAGAAATTCAGGAAATCCATACTTGAACAATGGTGAGTAATCAGTGGGCCATTGTGATCGATCCACCCATGTTTAAAATGGAAGTAATATATCCTAATAACCAACCCTCTAATTGAATTATTATGGTAAGTACATTCTAATGGACAATACCAACTGTATCTTTGTAGCTTTCTCCAAGACATAACATATTCAATCAGGCCTGGTTACCAAGTCCATGGGGGCGGGCATGACAATTGCTGGCTCGTTTTTCAAACTGAAGCAGACAGTGCATGAATCTACTTAAAGTGACAGTAACACTTTATATGTAAAAATATGTGTATTGTAGGGTTTATCCTCCTGAGCAAAACAAGGGAACTCCCACTGCTGAGAGGTGTTTTATCCAAAGTTTATTGTAGCTCAAACTTTATTTTTTTTTTAGGTGCAGTATCTTAATGGCCTGAATGTTTACAGTGGCGCTGTTGCCGCACCGTCCTATTGAGGTTTATGGTCAACTGACCAGAGCTGTCCATTGGATATATTTATTTAACGGTCATTGTCCTGGATTTCACTGCGGGCAATAACTTGATCATTGGTTTAATTGACAAATTTCCCTCTAGATTTCAGTTTTAAACTATGAAGTAAAATAACTAGTCTCTACAATTAACATATAATTGTTTCTATTTTGATAGTCATTAATATTGAGTTTAGAATGAATTTACAAATTTAAGTTCAAATATATATAATTCCAGCCCAGGTTTTGGTAAGCACGCCCAAGGTAATAAAACAAAACACATTTAAAATAGATGGATGCAAGCAATTTTGACCAAAATAGCTTAAAGCAAATCCACAAATTATTGGTGTACATCCATATTTTCATCATTATTAACCCTTTACTCTGAGGCATATTGTCTGCATATCACCACTGCATAAAGAGGAGGTTTTAGTCACATAATAGGGCCATAGCATGCTAAGCTTGTCGCAATGTGCATTATAGGCAAGTCCTAACCTTAATGCTATTCGTTCCCCAACTATAACTTTAATGGTACTTCTGAGACAGACACTATTCTATCTACTGTGACTTCAAGACTCAAAACTCCCAATTAAATCTTCATATAGTGGCGCTGTTACCACACCATTTTATAGAGGTTTATGGTCAACTGACCAGAGTTTTCCATGTAATGTATGTATTAAACCATCATTGTCCTGAATTTAACTGCAGGTAATAACTCTATCATTGGTTTAATCGCCAAATTTCCCTCCAGACTTTAGTTTTACTTCCTAGTTTACTAATGGTCTCTAAAATGAAGATATAATTGTTTTCTGTTATGATAGACATTAATGGAGTTTAATGATGATTAGGATTTTCTACCCAAATTAAGGTTAAGCAGCAAGATATTATAAGAAAGTGGTAATTTTTAACCCGTTGAGTATCACAGCCACTTAATCCTTTGCGTGCCAGAGGGGTACACAACGCATTGCTTTGCAATGCGTTGCGTACCCCTCTGGCACGCAAAGGGTTACATTTTGGTTCCCAGCAATTTTCTTTAGTGTGTACTCATGTACCTTTCTTGGGAGCGAGTATCCACCTGCACCAATGGCAGAATGGCCTCCAGGACTTTGCTGGCCGAACCTGGCAGCATCACCAGCACCATTTTGTCTACCGCCATCTTGTCAACGATCGTCTTAAAGTATCGCAGGGCATTTACCACTTCCTTTTCTTGTTCCTCCAGGCGGCTAAGAGTCTAGAGAGAGGGAGGTGTAATCATTGACACTGATGGACAAGGTTCGCGTGGCACTGATAAACAACATCACCACAGTGCATTAGGCAAACAAGAAAGTTCAATTTTTTAATTATTATTTTTATTCAACCATTTGAATTCCAGAGGGATGCACAATACATTACTTTACAATGCATTCTGCACCCCTCGTTAAAGTCCAGCTAACACTTCATTATGATTTGGCACTGTCAAAATCACCTATATTTATATTAACCATGCTTTACTTAAAACTATCGCCTATGAGATATTTAGAGTTATTGGTTATGTAGATTAGCCAGTAACTCCTGGTAGGAAGTGGCAGTTGGGAGGGAGAGGGAAATGTTAGTATCTGAAATGCCTGACTGTACCAGCCAAAGCCGAGTAATTTATATAAACTGGCAAATAAATACAGGTATATATGTTAAACTATAGTTTTAAACAGAAAATGGATAAAAGGCTAAAATAGATATAATTTTGAATGCTTTTAATTCTACTGGTTTACAATAAAGAACTTGTTCCGCTTTAACCCTTTGAGTGCCACAGTGGTACACAACGCATTGCTTTGGCACTCAAAGGGTTAAAAATTGCCAACACTTTCCTATCTCTATGAAATCACATTAGGAGTAGTTAACCATTGACTCAAAGTTGTTGTTATTGAATTTTAACTTGCATAAGCCTTTGCCAATCCTTCAGCTATTTTGGACTGAAACGCTGAACAACTGAGGATGACCAGAGTTGTAGTCCAACAACAGCCGATTAGATACAGGGGTGCCTATATTAAAAAAACACGATAATTGGTTCTAGTAATGTACTCAACACAATGCTTTTACATTCAAAAGATGCAATGTTGTCATGATACCAACTAAATTGTGTGTCATTAAAGAACTTTTTTTTATGGGTCTAAGACTTTGGAAAGTACATCAAATGAGCTGTCAGTTTCTTGTTAAAACAAAAAAAGGCATTTTTTCATATTACTAACTCTGTCTCCACTGTAGAAGATAAATGTTAGCACTAGTTCTATTACAGATTACTAATGAAGTCTATGGTGAAATTTTCCTGCTAAAGGAAGGGATAACCATCAACAGCAATGGGACCTCGACCTCTGTCAAAGTTCCTTAACTTAGATTTTCTTTTAAAGCGGAACTTTCACCACACCCAACCCCCCCGAATCAATTATTTTTATTATAAATAGCAAAATGCAGGCAGTTTCACACACTGAACCATTTCACTGTAGGGGAAACTGTAGCCTGCATCTTCAGCAGAGACGAGGGAGAGAGCAGCCATCTTTCCCATATTACATCACTTTCACCATCAGCTGCCTTCCCCTTTCCTTCCAACAACGCGTCTAAACAGCTGCCTGCACTTACCAAATATATGAAGGAGCAAGCTGGGCAATTAATACACTGTAAAAAGCAACATCCTCCACTGATACATACAGGAAGTTGCTTTTTACTATGTATTCATTGCCCATCTTGCCACTGAAGGCAGCTGTTTAGATGCACTGCTGGAAGAAAACGGGAAGAAGGTGCTATTTTGGGGAGGCACTATTTCTCCCTGTAGATCTCTGCTGCCCATAGACTGCTGTAGCAGCACTGCACTGAAAGTACTGCGACCTAAAGTTTGAGCTGTATCTAATTTAGAAAGAAATGTCTCCCATCCGTTGGAGCACGCTTGTTTTTCTCAGAAGGACAAGCTTGAATACATTTTGCATATTACTTGATATTTCCCTTTAAAAAATAATCCAGCAAGATAGGCATGCAATAACTCTCTGGCACGCAAAGGGTCAAGTTTATATAACTCACAATTCTTTCAGTTCTTTTAAACACCTTGAAGGTTAGAGACATCTCCAACTCATTGTGAAGCAATGTCTTTGGAGAAGCGGCAAGTCATCAAGTATCTAAAATGGAACTATCACACAAATTAAAGTTATCCCCAAATAATTATGCACATAATACTAGTATGGATATGCTTATCGTTATGTGGAAGAAGTCCAGCATTATTGACAAATCCAACTTGTACGGAGGAGGTCAGGCAGGCACCAGTGCAAACAACTTGCCAAAAAGACACCTGCACTCCTGTGCTGTCCATCCTGTCTCCTCTAGGAGGCGCTGCTTTGCACCTTAAGGTACAGAAAGAGACTGATGGCACAGCTGCCTCTACAGCAAGATGCCTGCCTGACCATCTCAGAACAAGTTGGATTTGTCAATAAAGTCGGACTTACTCTGGATAATACTAGTATGGATACGTTTATTGTTATGTGCATAATTATTTGGGGGAACTTTAATATGTGAGGCAAGTTCCGCTTTAAAAACCACATTTTGTTTATTTTCAATTTTAAGTTACTCTTATGGCGTTGTTGGTTTGTGCCAGAACTGTTAATCTGTTGCTTAGTATTTTTATATTGATTTATTAACTGTTTGAGTGCCAGAGAGGTATACGCAATGCTTTGGATACTTTTCTGGAACTCAGAAAGGGTTAAGGTCCAGAGCGGTGTTTCAGTTAACTGACCGCTGCCTGTTGATCGTGAGCTATAGTGAAAGGCAGGGCACATTTGGCTTAGGAAGCTTTACACTTCCAAGCATCTGGGAGAGGCACCTCTCAGCTATGGGGTGCGGTGGAATCCTAGATTCCTTAGAGCCCTGGAACAACGTTTCGCTACAGCTGTGGGGGTGGGAAGAGAGGGACTGAGATCATCAAATGTCACAACGTGGCCAGATTGGTCCCTGTCTGACGAGACTGCAGAGAGAACTTTCACCAGCTGAGAGAGAGATGTGAAACCAAAAAAATAGGAACCAACGGGGTATATATCAGGAAGAACATGAGAATGTACACAGCGGGCAGCATCACTGTGCAAAAGCTAGTAGACCAAAAATAGACAGGCCCTTCTCAAGCCGGAAAGGGCAAGCAAGAGAGTGGTGTGCCTGGCACAAATCAATTGCACCACAAGAGACAATACAAATTCACATGATTTAGAACATTAAAGGTTTAGTAATGTCTATTTAAAAGTTGTTTGCTGAGTCTTCTTTACATTAAAATTAACAGATTGCGCTATGTGTAAGTCCTTACTTATATGTAGTTCAAAAGTTATGAAACGATAAAGATCCCCTGCCCGCCCCTTTCTGTCTAATTCCTAGCTGCAGCGAGGGACACACTTCAGTAAGTATAAGGGAAATCCTGCACGCCTTGACAAAGGAAGGCAGAATTTCCCTTTGCTTATTGAAGTTTGTCCCTTGCTGCAGCCACCATGACCAGACTGCAGATTCAGAGTGACGTAGCCGAAAGCCACGGGCGGTGGATCTTTATTATTTCATAGCTACACATAAGTAAGGAATTACATATAGCGCAATCTGTTAATTTTAATATAAAGAAGACTCAGCGAAGGACTTTTAAACAGACATTACTAACCCTTTAAAACACCTTATATCAGTGGTTGTCAACTCCTGTCCTCAGGACCCACTAACAGGCCAGGACTTAGGGACTTCTCTGCTACAGCACAGGTGTGGTGATCAGAGGCTCATTCACATTGATTAACTCACCTGTGCTCTAACAAGGAAATCATCAAATCCTGGCCTGTTAGTGGGTCCTGAGGACAGGAGTTGAGAACCACTGCCTTATATGCTAGCAAAACCTCCTAAAACAATTTATATTACAAACGGCTAGCACAACATATAGGCATAGGGTTCCCGGAGACTCATGTTTTGCCGAAGGGAGGATATAAACGATGTGACAATGATTCAGGACAGCTAAAGACTTACTTTGTTGACTGGCTTTTCTTCCGTTTTTACCGTTAGGTCAGCAGGCTTGCCTTTCTTGGATGGCGTGCGCTTGATTTTTGGGGAATGGAACTTGTCCTTCAGCTTCATGGTGAAAGAGGAGAGGTGGGAACGCTGGGTGTCTGGGAGAGAAAAGACAGGAGAAGGAGTGAGATGTAGCCGTGTACAAGCTCTTCACAACCAATGCATATTTATTAAGGTGGAGCAAAACAATTGCATCATGGTCATCAAAGAATAACGTCAATGGGAATTATGTATAAAAACACAGTAAAGCATTTCTGTAGCAAAACACAGGCTCCATTTGGGACAGGCAAATATCTAAATGGTGCCATTTGTAATCCCTTTAATCAAGGGATTTAAAAACCTTATAGTTAATGGGAATTTTGATGTTCGTTTTTCCATTAAGATGTCTATTTTGTCGTTGCTCTGCAATGGAATTGCTCCAATCTGCATTTATAAATGAGTTCTAATAACTTTAAATGGAAGTTTTTCTATGATAAATAGGCAGCAGTTGGTTCGTTCTCGAAATGCTTCACTTTGATAAATGGGACCCCTTGTCCGCCGGTCCCTATGGAAGGGAAAGACGTAACAAACAACAGTCTTTGGACTGCCAAATTCCCATTCTTCCCAAGCAGCTAAGATCTGGTCAGGGTTCACAAGAGTTGTAATCCCCAACAACTGGAGGTCCAAAGATCGACCTGCCCTGGTGTACAGATTCCCCCCTGGACTTCTCCTTCCCAGAGATGGTGCTGCGGGCTCTAGTGAGATGGACCATTTTACCTATTGGCTGATGTGATGTCACAACCACCTGCAAAGCCAATAGGAAGTAGGCTACCACTGGCAGCTACAAAGATTGCAGGAGGTGGTACTAAAAGCTGGGAACAGACCTGTACAGTTATGGATTCAAGTTTATGATACTTTATCCCTTAGATATTAAAAGACAGATGTTTAACATTTTATCATATTTGTTACCCTTTAAAGGGGATGGAAAAGGCACCACAATAGTCAATAAAACTTTGTGAAGAAAAACAAAATAGTGAATTATATCAACTGCACGTTTTATGTTCAGGTGTACTGTGTGGTATGGCATCTGATCAGGGACAAATTTCCTTTCTGCACAGAGACCATAGTTGGCCTGGGCACACTGAGGGAAAGCAGTCTGAACACGCAAAGAATAAGAGCAGGATAAATTTTGTCCCTGCTCAGGCCCTGTAGAATCAGAGAGTCTGATGTTACAAGACGCAGCAGACATCACAAACCCCAACCAAAGGAACATACCAAACAAGAGCAGAATTACAGTGTAAATCCTAATATTTTTAACTTTCTTTAAAGGTCTCATCAGGTGAATGTGACCTTCACAAATCATATTTTGGTGCTTTTCCTATTAAGTTAAGCACAATGTTTTGGATACAACTCTAGAATTCAAGGAACTAAAATCTCTATTTTTTGATTCATTTGTATTTGGCTACAATTGTGAAACTGGTTTGTCCCAGAATTTCTCTACTTTTATCTGCACATATGGCCCCATAGAGCTTACTGCATCAGAGATGTAAGCTCTTTCAAGATGCCTCATCAGCTGTGGCAGTGCTGGGAGGGACAGTCCCATGTGTGAGTAACAGAGATCTGCTCTGTGAAGCCACAAAAGTACAGATATAGCATTAGAATAGTCAAATGAAGCATGCCATGGCTGCTGACCACAATCTTCTGCTGAAGATTTCTTATGACCACGACAGAGCAGCTGTTTTGCAGGATTCTGAGCTGGGTGCAAATTACTGTTGCATAGTTCGAGGATTAGGCATGAACTCAGGGGTTCAAACTACCAAACAATCTGGGGAAAGCCTGAACATAAATTAAAGAGGAACAATCACCCAAATTAAAGTTACCACCAAATAATTATGTACATAACGATAAGCATATCCATACTATTAATATCCGGAAAAAGTCCACCAGTATCGAGAAATCCAACTCGTTCGGATACGGTCAGGCAAGCAGCTTGCTATAGAGGCATCTGCACTTCTATGCCGTTAGACCCTTCCTGTACCATAAGGTACAATGCAATGCCTACTAGAGAAGTCCGGGGCAGACAGCACAGGCGCACGGATGTCTCCTTGGCAAGATGTCTGCTCTGATGCCTGCCTGTCTATCTCAGAATGAGTTGGGTTTCTCTAAAATGCTGGACTTATTACGGATAATAATAGTATTGATCGTTATGTGCATAAATTATTTGGGGGTAACTTTAATTTGGGTGAAAGTCCTGCTTTTACTTATAATGCAACCATCACATGAATGCTTTAGCAGCAAATCATCTTCTATGGGAGAAGGTCATCAAGAAAGTGGCAATGGATAGACCTTCGGAGCTCCCTGTATGATCCTGTGAACAGAGGCTGGGCTGCACGCCTGATCCCTCTAGACCTCTGTCTGGCTTGAAAACCCAAAAATAGTCAGTGCAGTTTGTGGCCAAGAACCACAGGGGGTGTGCAACAAAGGTTTGCGTTTGCATTCCAGCCCTCTTTCAGAACAGGGGACCAGTTTCCCCATCGCCCCAAAAACAATTGGCAGGAGCCTTTGGGCCGCAAAGTTTAGACCCCAAATTACCAGTCTCCTATGACTCACAAGTAGGGGAAGCCTTTATCTGCCCCTGAAACAATCTGCATGGGATTGGCTGAGCAACTTAACATGTATTAACCAAATAGCTACCGGAATAGTGTAATGGTAGTGGGGGACCATATGGGTTTCTCATTAACTATTTAAAGGGATAGGAATAATTAAAATGTTGAAAAAAAAAAATTGTTGTAGGGTTTATCCCCCTGAGTAAAACAAGGGTACGCCCACTGCTGATAGGTGTTTTATTCAAAAGTTATACAGCTCAAACTTAACTTTTTTTAGGTGTAATATCTCAGTGGCCTGTTATTGTACAGTGGCCCTGTTTTTATGCCATCCTATGGAAATTTATGGTCAACTGACCAGAGCTATCCATAGGATGGTGTAGCAACAGCGCCACTGTACAATAACAGGCCACTGTGATATTACACCTAAAAAAATTTCAAGTATGAGCTGTACTAACTTTTGAATAAAACACCTCTCAGCAGTGGGAGTTTCCTTGTTCTACTCAGGGGGATAAACACTAGAACATTATATTTATTTTCATATTTTAAGTGCTATTATCCCTTTAAGGAACAGAGGGTTGTGCAACACATTGCAAAGGACCCTGGTACTTAAAGATAAGGTGGTTTAGGGTTTACTATTCCTTTAAAGGGGAGGCGGTCAATTTGCAGACCTTCAGCTGTTAACCCTTTGAGTGCCAGAGGGGTACGCCACACATTGCAAAGCGTTGCGTACCCCTCTGGCACTCAAAGGTTTAAACTTCCCTTTCCATTCCTCTCAGCAGGTCAGTGGTAGAGCGTTTTTTTCCCCTAATTGGGGATATTTTTGGATCCTGGATGATCTTCTAAGCCTGTGCTGGAGTAACGGCCAATCCAAGCTTTAAGTCATTGCAGCACTCGGAATGTAACTATATCTCTGCGTGTCTCAAATGCCAAAATTAGATTATAAATGTTATGGTACCTGACTCATAATGGATTGTAATGTTACCTACGGGCTACGTTTCAGAAGAATTAGATCACATTAAGGGCAGCATGCAGAAAACAAGAGACGAGCAATCTTGGAGCACACAAAACAGAGGTGTAACTAGAAGCCACTGGGCCCTGGTGAAGAAATTGCCATGCACCCCCCACATCTCCACATTGCTCCCCTATTCCCCCATCTCCACATTGCTCCCCTATTCCCCCCCAATCTCCACATTGCTCCCCTATTCCCCCCAATCTCCACATTGCTCCACTACTCCCCCCAATCTCCACATTGCTCCCCTATTACCCTAATCTTCACATTGCTCTTCCATTGCCCCCAATGCCCTAATCTACACATTGCTCCCCTATTCCCCCAATCTCCACATTGCTCCCCTACCCCCCAATATCCACATTGCTCCCCTATTCCCACCAATCTCAAAATTGCTCCACTACTCCCCACAATCTTTAATCTCCACATTGCTCCCCTATTACCCTAATCTTCACATTGCTCCCCTATTACCCTAATCTTCACATTGCTCCCCTATTACCCTAATCTTCACATTGCTCTCTCATTGCCCCCAATGTCCTAATCTAAACATTGCTCCCCTATTGCCCCCCATCTCCACATTGCTCAATTATCCTAATCTACACATTGCTCCCCCATTGCCCCCAATGCCCTAATCTACACATTGCTCCCCCATTGCCACCAATGCTAATGGCCTAATCTACACATTGCTCCCCCATTGCCCCCAATGCCCTAATCTACACATTGCTCCCCCATTGCCCCCAATGCTAATGCCCTAATCTACACATTGCTTCCAATCACCACATTGCCTCCAAGCTCCTACCTCCCTGATGATCCAGCTGATTGAGCTCCCACGCATCGTCTCTTTAGTAATGCAGCGCGCCAGGAGATGATGTCATCTCCCTACGCTCTGCATTACTAGAGTGCGAAAGAGGCCGCTCAGCGTGCACAGACCTCACCTAGTTGCGGGAGGCAGGGGGTTGCAGTGACGGGCCCCTGCAACCTCCATTGTTACGTCACTGAGGCAAAATGCACGATATGAAGGGGATAAAAATTCTCATTAATCTAAAATGTTTTGGGGACTTTTTTTTAACGCCTTGACTGAATGCCAGGTCTCCAAAACGGTTTCACAAAGCATCGGAGACCTCTCTATAATTCAAAGGGTTAAAAGCCACATTTAAAGTGGACCTGAAAACAATTTAAAGGGATAGTAATACTTAAAATGTAAAAAAAAATATGTTGTAGAGTTTATCCCCCTAAGTAAAACAAGGGCACTCCCACTGCTGAAACGTGTTTCATTCAAAAGTTGTTAATTTTCAAAGTTGAATTTTTTTAGGTGCAATATCACAGTGGCCTGAAATTGTACAGTGGCGCTGTTGCTACACCATCCTATGGAGATTTATGGTCAATTGACCAGAGCTGTTCATAGGATCGTGTAGCAACAGTGCCACTGTACAATTTCAGGCCACTGTGATATTGCACCTAAAAAATTCAACTTTGAAAATTAATAACTTTTGAATGAAACACGTTTCAGCAGTGGGAGTATCCTTGTTTTACTCAGGGGGATAAACCCTACAACATATTTTTTTTTACATTTTAAGTATTACTATCCCTTTAAAACAGCCTGCCTATGTCTCAAGATAACCTAAAGACCAGCCTATAGATTGTCTAGGAGAGATCGAATCTTGGATTTCTGAAAAGTCTATGTCAACGCAATGCCGTACGCCAGCGAGTCTCAATGCTTGGAAAACACTAGAAGTTCATGTTTTAACCCTCTGAGTGACAGACAGGTTGGTATCCAATGCATTATTTGCAATGCATTATTTACCCCTTTGACACTAAAAAGGTTAAGCATATTTGTATTTAACCCATGACGTGCCAAGACAGTCACGCTAGTGCCAGCACTTAAGGATCGGTGCCGGTCCTGGTATGTCTGGGATTGAGGAGTGGCTGCACTCACTAAAAAGAAAAAAACTCCATGGTCCTTTACGGCCACGCACCCGCCGGTTCAGCCTGTCCTTAAGGAGTTCAGCATAGGAGATCAATCACTATCACCGATGTACTGATCAGTCACCTATGATCACGCAGGGATATCCTGAAAGCCTGTCCTGTTTGTGTACCCTGAGGACCAATTTTGAGAAACACTGCTGAATGCCAACAGAGCTGTCAGAGCTGTACTGGCAGCATGTGGAGCTACACTCAGGCCAATTTACAGAAATAAAACAAATGCAGGGTTTTTTTTTTTACAGTAAGCGCAGTAAAATGCAGATACTGTAGTTGCTTTCAAACAAGCAATGGATACCTCTGTAGCTCAGAGCAATATTGAGAATTATGACCGTTTTTTTTCACAGCAGGGAAATATCTGATTTTGGATTCTTGAAGAATGTTTTTTAAACCTTCCTCTGAATCAATAGGGATAAGTATAGCAGGGGCTGAACAAGATGGACGCATGTCTCTTTTTCAGATTCATCACCTATTACGATGTTACCATGTTTCTTTGCTGAACCTCTTTATGTATTAGAATGTTTCTAGCGATTGTCAGAGCAACTGTTGGGGATGATGGGAGCTGTAGTCCGCAACAGACGGAGGTCCAACGATTTGACTACCCTCTTCCTAAACTATGTGCCTGCTGGTCTTTTGGCCAACACAATACAAAGGCAATTTTGAATTCAGTTTTCACATATACAAACTAAACTTCAAGGGTGAAAGGTCCACTTTAAATGTGACTTTTAACCCTTTGCATGCCAGAGGGGTTACGCAACACACTGCAAAGCAATGCGTTGTCTACCCCTCTGGCACTCAAAGGGTTAACCCTTAATGGGATAGTAATACTTCGTTTTATCTTTATTTTATTTTGTGGGCATTAAAAAACACATGTAGAACGATATAAGTCTTATCTCTCAGACCTTTATGGTTTAAGAGATATTCACAAGCAACGTTTCCCCCTCCCGCCCCTTTTACCTAGTGTAATCCATCTCTTTTCAGATGTGGAATGCAGTCCATAGACCAGAGAGATAACAGCAGGGGACAATCTTCTTCCTTTTAGAACAATGAAAGCCCTGTCCCCCTTGACAGGTTTTTCCCTTATCTTAATTGAAGATTGTCCCTCTCTGCAGTCTACCTGGGCACCTCCCTTCTGATCTGGCTGAGCAGTGTTTCATCAGTAAAAGGGGCGGGAAGGGGATACTTTGTCATTGAATTAGTCTTGAACTACAACTCTGACAGAATTGAAATAACACTCTCCAAAGTCCAAATATTATGATGATTAATTAGAGATGCTTTTATTATGAAACATTACTATCCCTTTAAAGGACAAGATGACTGTGCGATACAGTCCACACCTCTCCGGTCCTTAAACGGGTAACCCCATGAATCAGGGGTGAATAAAAGATTTAGAAACTTTGGAGCCAGACATAATTTTTGGCAGTCAAGCAGACATTTTAGGAGATTCTGGAGGGTCCATGTATACCTATGTATATAAAATACAGGAATACTAAAGAGGTTTCCAATGCGTTGTAACGCAGTGCGTTGGAGAGCTTGCTAGCAGCACTGAAGAGGTCTATAAGCCCCCTTTTAAATCAATGGGGATTTTCTTCCTCCATATTGTACAAAACAAGAATAATTATAGTCCAACAGATGGACGTCCAACAATTAAATACCACAGTATTACAGTGTTCAGGACCTTTCTGGTATCTGATAAACCCTGCTGCTAAAGAGATCTGGGAGCAAAAACAGTCAATGGCAAATATGACATGAACGGGTCTGGAATTTGCAAAGTTCATTCACCCTTTCTGGAAGCTGTTTTAGGAGAGCTTACAAGTCGTAAATTGGTTTATTTTCTCTGTGGCGAAGGGAAGGAACTTATCTGTAACCCTCATTTATTTTGCCATGACTGGTGTAAGGTTTTATGGGCAATATGCACAACAGCAGAAAAAGGATCAATTCCAGAGCAAACTAACTGCAACATATGGAACACAAAAATTCCCACAATTCCTAATATTTTGAAACGTAGCTTTTAACCCACGAATGTTAGTGAGGCCTTCAATGTGAAACAACTCTAGCATTCAAGGGGTTCAGCTCCGCATTTAAATAAATGAGAACGGGGCAGAGATTTTGCTACAGAATTTGCTACAGAATTGCCTATTTTTCCTTTCATCATAAGGTGCTTACAATGCATATTCCTTATATCCACAATCACCTAGAACTATACGCTTTGATTTCTGCCCCAAACCAATACTTCACCAGATGCTCACCCCTGACTTAAACCAATCAATGTCAGGGGGAATTGTGTACCCCTCTGGCACTCAAAGGGTTTAGCACATCAGCCTCACTACATACATGCACCCTAACACTTGTCGCAGTTTCCTAAAAATTAACTATAGTTCCTAATTCTCTTTATATTTACATTCACTTCCCTCCGGCACTCATGCTGTTCACGTTAATCCTTAACACTTTGAGTGCCAGAGAGGTATCGCAATACGTCTGTTATCCCTGTGCCCTCAAAGGGATAATCATATCTGGTGGGTTCTTTAAAAAACAATACTGTATCCAGGACACATCTGCTGTTGCAACTGAAGCAGTGCTCAGTACAGACGCTTACAGACAGATAAATTCTATAAATCACATTATGTAACTGTCCTATGAAATGTCTTGCCTGGCAGCTATGGAAAAGGTCTTTCCAGGCCCCTGAATGTACACAGGAAACAGACCGTAAATGTGAACAGTGACCAGAGGCATTTAGTGGTTTCATCCCCTGCTTGAAGGGCAAACTACCACACACCTTTATGAGCCAGTCTGCCGATCAAGCCGGGGCTGAACTGGGTGCCGTAGCTGACCAACAAAGGAGAACGATGGTTTAAAGATATGCCCAATGCTCCCTTGTTAGATGAAGTCTCACTGACCTGTGCAGAACAGTTCCCCCAAGTACCTCTGTATTAGGCCTGGAACTCAGACACACACATCTGTGATCACAATCTGCACAGTGAATGGCTGAGCACTACACACTGGCAGGTTGCATTACAGCAATTTTCTGACCCCCTGAACAGCTGATAATTTTGCAGCTACACAGAGCAGCCTTAGTAATTGCCCTTTAAAGGAACGATAATACCTCCCCAATTATGAACCAACATATACCTTAACGATATAGTAATGTTTAACAAAAAAAAAAAAAGCAGCTCCAATTAATCTTCATAGTATTTGGGCCATGGAGAGTGTTATTTCAATACTGTCAGAGGTGTAGTACACGAGTAATTGAATGATAAAGTATCCCCCTCCTGTCCCTTTTACCTAGTGTAAGCCCCCTCCACTCAGATGTGGAATCTGGTCACTTGAGGTCACAGCAAGGGACAGTCTTCTTACTGTGATCATAAGGAAAACCCTGGCCCACTTTGACAGGTTTTTCCTTATGCTCCCTGAAAATTGTCCCTCTATGCGATCCATCCGGACAGTCTTGCTGCTCTGAGGTGAGCAGTGTTACATCAGTAAAAGGGACGGGAGGGGGATACTTTATCATTCAGTTACTCTTGAACTACAACTCTGACAGTATTGAAAGAACACTCTCTGTGGTCCAAATTCTAGGAAGATTAATCAGAGCTGCTTTTATTGTGAAATATTACGATCCCTTTAAATCTATAAGCGCCAGAGTGATTTACAACTCATTGCATTGCAATAGGTTACGTGTCTCTCTGGTCTTTAACATTCTGAGTACCAAAGGGGTGTCCGACATGTTGCAATGCAATGTACTGGGCGGCCCGCTGGCCCTCCAAGGTTTAATCTGGCCAAAGAATCCTAACTGCCACTACAACTACCACAAAATGAATTTTAATCAGTACTGGAAATCACGCCCACGGGATTAGACGATTGTATTTCGAGGTCTCAAGGACCACAAACTGCAGAAGAGAAGTCTAGTTGGAGGAACTGGTGACTTTAGTCTTGAAGATATAATCATGGC
Source organism: Rhinophrynus dorsalis (assembly GCA_037306005.1). Classification (NCBI taxonomy): domain Eukaryota; kingdom Metazoa; phylum Chordata; class Amphibia; order Anura; family Rhinophrynidae; genus Rhinophrynus; species Rhinophrynus dorsalis. The sequence goes on along the minus strand of CM074726.1, from coordinate 56,940,505 downwards.
TGCCCTCATGTGCACCAGAATGGATGCCAACTAAAGACTAATTCTGGAAAACCAATCCAAACACAACTAATTCGTAGTTTCTGCCCAGACTGATATAAATGGGGTGTTATAAGAAGGCATTAGTTTTATTTTAATGTAACCCCTGGAAATCTACACACATCTCTTCGCTGCATTGAGAAAGTGTATTTTTGGAGGTTTTAACCCCTTAGTGACAGAAGACTTACCTGGTAAGTCCAGGAAGTCATTCACTATAATGGAAAAAAAACAAACAAAAAAACCCAGAAAAAAACAGAAAAAAAAAAAAACCCTGTCATTTGTTGTGTTGAACAAAATACAGGTTTTTGTTCTGCTGAATGAGGTTTTTCTGTGGCCCTCACTATATACAAAAGAGCGATACCACTGGTCAGTCACGACGGTGCAAAGATCCCCAGGAGACAAACTGACGGACCTCTTCAGCTTATTGAACTGCACCACCTTATGTAAGTTCATGTAGATGAAGAGATTTAACTGTTCATAACACGCTTGAGAGATTTTATCTTTTTCCCTCCAGCGCTTACAATAAACACGGTTATCGAATAGTTGCCCCAGTTCAACGGTCACTTGTGACTTCCAGGGGCAGACAGGTCAGAGTCAGATAACAGGACTTGTGGCCTTGCTCCTGCCATAATCCTTCTGTGATCACAAGTCTAGTCTCTGACTGATTTATCACAGAGATGAGAATCATAACCTTGCTGATAAGCTGGAGTAAATCTGTCAGCTTGTCAAAGGTGTCATTACCTCTCTCTCCCGCCCCTCATGGTAGCAGGTAACGGGAGGATCTTTATCAAATGGTCACAACAGCTTTATTATCTTATCTTTTTTTTTTTTTGTCAGAGGGGTACTTGTTGAGCACATTTCGGGCACTTAAGGGGTTAAGGACGAGGAATGTTTTAAAGGGTTAAAAAACAATAAAACTCTTGATACATATCAAACATATAACCAAATGTATTATTTTTTTATTGGGGGGGGGGGCAGCGGAACAAGCAATTGCTGTCACCACAGCACTCCACTCATTAGCTCTACCACCAAGCTAGGGAGGGCAGACAATTTAGAAGTTTACCCCCCCCCCCACACACACACACATACAGTGTTAGCAGATGGGGAATAACGTGACCATCCAGTGACAAACATATGTCTCTGCTTATTACTTCGCCTGTCAACATAAGAAAGTGACACATTTTGGGTGGGGAGAAACGCTGGCATCCGACCCTTCGTCCTGCATTGCAGTCAGAAGCAGCTGCAAGATGGGCAGATATTAGGACAGTGGAGAACTACCAAATGCATCTCATTAATAGGGAAAACAAAACCTGCCACTTATTTTCACCTGTATTCCTTCATTTCTACGCACTCCACCACTTCTAATTAACCTGGTTTTGCTAGAATTCCACACTAGCATTGCCTATGACTGTTAGCAAAACGTCCTCTTCAGACTGGGCTTTAAAAGGATAGTAATGTTTCATAAAAACAGCAGCTCCAATTAATCTCAGTAGTATTTGGGCCATGGATAGTGTTATTTCAAGAGTAATTGAATGATAAAGTATCTCCCTCCTGCCCCTTTTACCTAGTGTAAGCCCCCTCCCCTCAGATGTGGAATCTGGTCTCTTGACCGGACAGATCATAGCAAGGGACAATCTTCTTACTGTGATCATAAGAAAAACCCTACCCCCCTTGACAGGTTTTTGCTTATGCTCACTGAAGATTGTCCCTCTCTGCGATCCATCCAGACAGTCTTGCTGCTCTGAGGTGAGCAGTGTTACATCAGTAAAAGGGACGGGAGGGGGATACTTTATCATTCAATTTCTCTTGAACTACAATTCTGACAGTATTGAAATAACACTCTGCATGGCCCAAATACTATGAAGAATAACTGGAGATGCTTTTTTGTGAAACATTACTATTCCTTTAAATGCCATGAACACTAGAAGTCTTGAGCACAAGGATAGGAAACGAGATGGAAAACAAGGGCAACATATGTGGCCCTGTAGTCGTCCAAAAGATTGTGCATTATGGTTAAAAATTCTTATCCGGTGATGAAGATACAAAATTAACCTCTTAGACAAACTAGTAAAAGGTTTCTTTCCAATGAACCTAAGGGTTAAGGTGGAAAAGTTTAAGGGGAGGTAAAAAAGAGGGCGCAAGTTTTTTGTTTTTTTTAAATATCTCTGTTACTGAAAGGGGCAAGCATCACCTTTATTGTGCCACAGATCACATCATTTGGAGACTTACATTTCCGGCACCACCTATTACTCTGGAGGCTGCAGTCAACAACATTTCCAGGTACGATTATTGATTCTCAAACACAGAAAAATAGAATTTGATAGCAGATAAGAACCATTCTGCCCATCTAGTCTAGAATGCCATATGGGCAGACTAGCTTCTCACTGTAACTAGCAGGAAAAAGACTCTGAGGGCCGTCCATTGCCCGCCACCGCTCTAACACATTGTACAGCAAAGCTTTGGAGAAATCTAGCACCCCATGGGTTAACTACATTGCTACAAAGAAAAAAAATAGTATTGTTAGCTCAGTGGAAAAAATGAATTGTTCTACTGTTATGACATTGTTTTTCAGGTGACTTGGGATACAATGAAGTGTGAAAAAATCCCCTTTACTCATTTTACTCATATTAGAAAAAAAAAAAAAAAGATACTGTACAGAGTAAAAATAAAAGAATACAGAAATCGTTCCAAAATAAGGGAGGGTCAGAGAGCAGAGTCCCTGTCTGAATGCCCGGTCACTGCACTAAGTTTTCTGTAATGGGGATCATTTCCCTGAGCAAAGTTTATTGCCTTTAGGAAAATATGGTGAACACATATCCATTTAAATGCAGGGCGCTTATGAAAATGTAATTCTGCAGAACGGTACAGGAATCAGCTCAACCTGCAATGCTGTTTTATATTACACACATACATATACACACTGGACTTAAAGGGATAGTAATACTTTGTTTTAACTTTATTTTATTTTGTAGGCATTAAAAAACATGAAGAACGATATAAGTCTTATCTCTCAAACCTTTATGGTTTAAGAGATATTCACAAGCAAAGTTTCCCCTCCCCCCTTTTACCTAGTGTAAGCCATCTCTTCTCAGATGTGGAATCCAGTCCATAGACCAGACAGATAACAGCAGGGTACAATCTTCTTCCTATGAGAACAATGAAAGCCCTGCCCCCTTGACAAGCTTTTCAGGTTTTTCCCTTATCTTAATTGAAGATTGTCCCTCTCTGCAATCTACCTGGATACCTCCCTTCTGATCTGGCTGAGCAGTGTTACATCAGTAAAAGGGGCGGGAGGGGGATACTTTGTCATTGAATTACTCTTGAACTACAAGTCTGACAGAATTGAAATAACACTCTCCAAAGTCCAAATACTATGATGATTAATTAGAGCTGCTTTTATTATGAAACATTACTATCCCTTTAAATGGAAATGTGGCAATCTTAGGTAGACACAAATGGTTGTAATAAATTAAAGTAACGGTAATATTTTCTCATTTAAAAAGTATGTAATAGGACTTTCCCTACTAAGAAAGAGATGATCTCTCTTGATGAAGTGAGATTTTAAATTAAAAAGTTATTAAATCATAAACTTGTGGTTTGTTTGTTTTTACATTAACCCTTTGAATGTCAGATGTGTGCACAACGCATTGCTTTGGAACTCAAAGAGTTAAACTACAATTTACATTTATGTATGTCTACCAAGTGGTGCTGCACCAATCCCTTAACTATGGAGAACCCTGGTCTGTGTCTCAAGCACCCACACAAAATGCATTATATAAAAAAATAAAAGTACTTTCTGGACACTAGGTAGAGCTGTTGATAAGAGTAGAAGAAAAAAAATGCAAGTTTGAGATGTAATAGCTTTTAAATGAAAAGTTTACCAGCATTGAAGTACATGGTTTTCCTCAGCAGGAAAAACAAAATCACCAGGGCCGGATTTAGAATTAGGCAGAGTAGGCATCTGCCTACAGGCGCACCCAACAGAGGGGCACCTGTCACTATGATTAGGTCTGTGCCTCCTTCTTCGGCACAGACCTGTAGCTGTTGCGCTTCCTTGTCTGGTTTTTAGTAATACAGAGCGCCGGGTAATGACATCATCTCCCAGCGCTCTGCATTACTGAAGACCGCACGGGAGCTCCAGCACCTACAGCTCTGCAGAGGGAGGAGGCACAGACCTCTCTTGTCGCTGGACCACCAGGGAAGAGGTAGGAAACGGACACTGGGGCAATGTGAGGACAATATTGAGCGGATGGGGGGGGCTATATGGAGAGGATGGGGGGGCAATGTGAGTGCAATATTGAACTGATGGGGGCAATAAGGAGCTGATGGGGGGCAATGTGAAGGCAATATGGTATATGGAGGTGATGGGGGCAGTATTGAGCTGATGGGGGCAATGTTAGGGAAATATGGTATATGGAGATGATGGTGGCAAGTTGGAGCTAATGGGGGGCAATGTAGTGATAATGGGCAACGTGGAGATTAGGAGCAATGAAGAGGTGTCCAGTGCAGATGGCCCACGGGGGGGGGGGATTTCTGTGCCTACAGGCTCCTGAGATGTAAATCCGGCCCTGAAAATCACTTGTTTGTTTCATAAAAAATTATCACTATTCCTTTATCACTTTCCATGCCATGGGGCCTCTGTAACCACTGTCAAACAGGGGCAAGGTAAACCATCTCTTTGCCATTGTACTGCAGAGCACAGGGAAGGAACAGGTCTCCATGTCCCCGATTAGTGTTGATCACACTCGCTGAGAGACCATATCTATACAGAATACTGGTCCCTGCATCTGTGGCTGAGGTTGGCAATTTGACTGCAGGGAGAAACCAGACAATGTATTTTTATACTAACCTCGGGGGAAAAGAAGGGGGGGAGGGGGAGGCTCACACAGTTTGAAATATGAATAAACACCAACATCAAGTTGTCCGTGTCAGGCAAATTATACTCCACTGAAGTGATGTCAATTAGGCCTCTTGAGAAACAATGCACCACACAGCCCTCTGAACATTAAGGGGGGTTAATCTTCTGAATGTCAAAGCCGAGCGAGTCTGTGCATACCCTGATGGCAATCAAAAGGTTTAAGCAGATCCATCCAACTATTTTTAGTTGTAAGATACAACTAAACAAAAATGAAAAAAGGTGAGGACAAGAGCCAGTCCCCAGTGACTCAGGTCAAATAAAGCCCATTGACCTTCTGCTGTCAAGCCCAGTAAGACATATTACTTGGCAATCTGCAGTGATCAGTAAAGTCCATACCAACACAGTGTGGGATAGTTCAGTGCAAAAGAGAAGAAAAACAGGGCAAGAAAGATCTGAGTGTGGTACGTTGGTGATATCTGTCACACAGGCTATTTGGACAAACCATTAGGGTTTCAAAAAAGTGACAAAGTTTTATATTCATCAGTTCTATTTTATTAACCCCTTGAGTGCCAGAGAGGTACGCAACACAATGCAGAGCAATGCGTTGCGTACCTCTCTGGCACTCAAAAGGTTAATAGCAAACACTTTGTTGGTATAACACCAAAACTGTCCAACTATCCTCTGTGACAAGTATCACCAACATACCACACTCCAATCTTTTTTTGTGCCGTTTTTCTTCTCTTTTGCATATTTTGCCATCCCGAGAGGACTCCGGGACCCCAACGGCCGCATTTGTAACTGGATTAAAATAGACTAAGAGAGAAATTGTCTATTAGGACTGATATAGAGATCAGTAAGGACCAGTGACCTGTAGACATCATCATCAAAGGCTCATTCTCTGTCATCTTTCACAATGTATCACTGTTTGATTGAAATACCTGTTTATGTGAACATGGTGCTGAAAGGACCTTGGTAGACGACAGATTTCTATACAACTCACTAACTGTCTTTTTCATTTAATCACCGTTTCTGTTGTTTCATTAACCTTCATTAAGAACTGTGGACTTTTATGTATTAATTATAACGCTTATACTACCATTTGCATCTACTGTTCTATTTGATACAAATATAAAGCTATATGTCATATAGGTTTCATATACTTTATTATATGTTATCTATTCCTACCTTCCACTAATGTGTTATAGGGCTCATCCTATATAATAATTCGCTAGGATGTTTGTCACGATGCATTCATGTGCAGTAGAGACTGTCCGCATTCAGGCAGTCTCTACTGCACATGATTGCATCGCGTGAGTGAGGCGACGCAAGACTGCATCATGTGGAGCAGTGAGGTTGCAGCCTCTTTGTAACATAGTAAATTAGGTTGAATAAAGACTAAAGTCCATCAAGTACCCCAGTAACTGAGAATTTTATGGCTTTCCTACTACCAATTAAGTTAGTCTTTATCAGACCTTCCCGATCTGCCTACTGATAAACAGTATAATTCTGTATGTTCCGTTTTGAAAGAAATGTGTCTAATCTTCTCTTAAATGTATCCATCGTATCTGCCATAACCACCTCCCAAAACAATGCGTTGCATACCCCTCTGGCACTCAAAGGGTTAACATTACCCAGACTTCAGCCCGTGTACACGGGGTTTTACACTAGTCATTACATATCAGAACAATCTGTGATATACAAATCACAACCATAATACAAGCTAGGTCATACATCCACTGATACTATAGCTAAGCAACATCATCAAACATCTTTCCCCCACATGATAAGCCTCTTGAAATAACTTATACACTTTTCCGGTGAGCACCGCTTTTCTCATTTTCAACATCTGGCACAGTTAAAGTGTTAGTAATGTCTGAAAAAAACTTTTTTGCATTTAGAAGAGCTTAAAAAGCTGATCTAAATGCAAACAAATGTATCTCTCAAACCGCTATGGTTTAAGAGATACGGGCGTTTAAAGTTTGATTTCTCCTACTGACAGCTGACGCTTGAGAAGTGCCGAGACCTCGTTACTCACACGTTTTAGACCATTCCAATGAAGGGATTCCGTGTAAGTAACAAGATCTCGGGACTTCTCAAGCGCCAGCGTGTCGACCGACACGGATCTCCTGCTGACAGCTTTACAGCTGTCAGTAGGAGAGATCAAACTTTAAACGCCTGTATCTCTTAAACCATAGCGGTTTGAGAGATACGTTTTTTTTGCATTTAGATCAGCTTTTTAAGCTCTTCTAAATGCAAAAAAGTTTTTTTCAGACATTACTAACATTTTAATTGCCTTCCCCAGATAGTCAGGGTACCCCAACTGGGTATACTGCACTAGGCGGAAGGGGGCTGTAGACAGGCCGCAGAATAATGTAAAGCAGAGCAATTCTCTATGAAACAAAACAACTGCAGGTGACTCACATAAATCCCCCAAATTCCCAATGAATCAAACAGACCTTTTATTTCCTTGATTCGCAATGCCTTGGAGACTAGTCTAACAGACAAGGGAATAAACATTTTGTAACGGGAACAAAGGACGCCAGGTTGTCCTTGGCCATTGTGCCGGGTCTTCTCATCCCTGATGTGGCTACGGAGGGGCAGCTGGGTCATTACCGCTGTCAGAAAACATTGGTGAATGTGGTCACGAAGAACTCTTTCCACCATTCACAAGCAAAAAAGACAGGACGCACTTTCAGTTCCAGAACAAACTCTGTTTATTTTGGGGACATAGGGACATTTTATAACAAAACCATATACAATGAATCAATGGGACATGGTCGTGGGTACAGTAGTACAGTAAACAAAGAGAGAATGTTAACATGATTCAGTCTTGCCGCTCTGATTTTCAGCCAATGGAATGGATATTGCATTTGTATTTTGATTGAATACTCAACCCAATTCAATCTCGTAGCACCAGCCCCTTAACCAATAGGAACCAGAGCAACGAGCTGGGGACAAGAGGCGACCAAACACCGAGCTGCCTACTTGACGAAGCAATGTCATGTCTGGCATGGCTTTGTTTGACATGCAGCGGCCAATGAACAAATGTGTTGTATGGTGACATACAATACATGAATGAGTAGGGGACCCATCAGAGGGACGCCTACCAGACACATATACATCCCATAGTTCCTCAGTGGGTTAACCGCACCGGCCAATCCAGTAGCTGCCCACATTTTAAACCAAGGTCATTCAGTCCGTGTTTCCAGGCATTCACAAATAGCTGCAGCCCTCCAGTTCTCAAGTAACGTGCCTAGTCCCGATACACATTTAATTCAAATCAATGTAAACATGGGGGTTGGTTTTCTCATGCAGTGAAGTTGGTTTGTTAAAACATTGTGCAACTTTTTCTTTATACATACGACCTCATGTCTGTCTACAGCAGAACTATCAAGTAGATATAATTGACCCACAATTAAAATAGGAATACAGTGTTATAATGTTTATTAAGTGCCGGCATTATTTGCAATCATAAGTTTGTATGACACTCACCTCAACACGACAGAGCAGACATCTTGGTGGAGCAGGATCTGTGCACCTGCGCGGTCCGTCCCTGTAACGTAAGGTACAATGCAACTTCCCCTTTGACAAATCACCTATCAGGGCAGGGATTAACAGAGCAGCAGCACAGATCCCACTTCGCCAAGATGTCTGCGCAGTCATGTTGATGTACGTCTCATGCGAAGTTATGATTGCAAATAATGCTGGCACTTAAACATACAACACCATTTTCCTGATTCCTAGTATGCTAACAATTAGCTGGGGGTCAATTATGTCTATGTGATAGTTCTACTTTAATGCTGCCATCTTCACCTGTTATTTCACTTATTTCCCTGAAAGAGACATCAACACTTTGTTGTTGTTTTTTTTTTTTGTTCTGTTTTGTTCTTAACAAGGAAACATTCTGTGTGGAGCTATGACAACAAACAGAATGCAACAATGTAAAAAAGATACAATGTCAAAAAAACAAACCAATCAACAGTGGTACAAGGTAGAAAACCCACTCACTACAGCACAGAGATAAATCAGCGCTGCAGGGAGAATTGCAACATTGTATAAATATCTCTACTTCCTCTGTCAACGACAGAAAGGTCCCTGAAACAAAATAGTCCAAATAAAAAAAAAACACAGGTGAACATTAACCCTTTGAGTGCCAGGGAGGTAAGCAACGAATTGCCGTACCTCTCTGGCACGCAAGGGGTTAAAAAAAAAAATTACAGGCAATATGAGTTTACATCTTGTGCTGTTGCAGAATGTCGCCTCAAAATAAAAGGTTACCCTTCCATTAACCTTTTCAGCTCCAGAGGGGTATGCAACGCTTCCTCTGGCACTGAAAGGGTTAATATGTAGTAAAAACTGCTTATAAAAATTAGCTAGGGCTGCAAAGGTTAATTGAATTACTCAAAAAGTTGATTACAAAACATTAGGTTGATCAATATCTATATATCTATATATATCTATATATATATCTATATATATCTATCTATCTATCTATCTATCTATCTATCTATATATATATATAATTTGCTAGGATGCGTCGGTACCTGTGTGCGTAACACACATTGACACAGAGAGCAATGCCTCCTAGCAAATGGTGGTGGAGGGGAAAGCAGCGGTATAGCGGCACGCTCCAGTTGATCACTGAAATACCACCACCACTGTCCCCCTGCCCCGCCATCATGTGGAGGAATAGAAACGCTTCTGCATGACCTAGAGCCCGTCGAATGACTGGCTTTAACCTAGTTTTATTATACTGAATAACGGTTACATTCCTGCAGTTCTGTACATACACATGTCTGCACAGTTATCTATAGAATATTCAATTACATTTAATATTAGAGATTTGCACCCCTTTGTATACAGAACTATCTACAATGGAGTTCTTGTGAGTGTGGTCACCAGTCTGGATATCTCACACACACACTCACACACTCACACTCTTTTTTTCTTTTTTTTCTTTTTTAAACATACAGCGCTATGTTTAATTATTTACGTTTGTAGTTCAATAGATATTCAAGAGGAAAGGATCCCCCGCCCGACTACAGGTCGCATCACACTGCCTCTCTGTCTGGTCCGGGCAGAGGGCGGAGAGTGGAGAGGGACAAGGATTTTCTTATACTTACTGAGTGAAGTTTGTCCCTCGCTGCATCCATCCGTTCCCACTATTCGATTGCAGCTCTAAGGGGAGGAAGCCAGAAGGGGCGGGAGAGGAATCCTTTCCCCTTGAATATCTTTTGAACAACGAACATGTAGGTAACTAAACAAAGAGGTGTAGGTTATAAAAAACATATAGAAGACTCGGAGCTAAACGTTAACATAGACATTACTATCCCTTTAAATCAGTAAAGTAGTACTTATACCCAAACAATAAGGACAAAGAAGTTAAATTATAAGAACTATAGCTCTAAGTCTCACGGTATTATTTATTTTATCTTGTGAGTATGAAACTGAAAGCAAAAAGATACAATGCTAGACCTGACCACAGGATGACTAATATACCTGTGAATCAGCTTCCACACATCTGGGCCCGCAGGCTGCTGTGTATTACAGATGCAAGAGATGGTCAGATAGCTCAGTGGTAAAGTCCCTGGCTATGGAGTCTGTTCAAACCACAAGCTTGCAGGTTTGAATCCCAGCAGGGTCAACTCAGCCCTTCATCCCTCCGAGGTCGATAAATGAGTACCATTGATTGGGTAATAATAACATCTATTATTTCAGCTGCCGATTCGGTTAATTCAGTCCCATTGAGAGAAAGGTGCTATATAAATACTAGTTATTATTATTATTACATGCCAAACAGGACAGATTTGACGGATTTGAGGTGTGTGTGCATCACACTGCAATGTCTACCTTTCTCAATTCACAGAGATACCGTCTATTTGTTTGGGTCGAAGTTCGAACATCAAGACCTGCGCGCTGGCTAGGATTTGAAGAGGCAGACCATAGGAAAAGCATGCGTATCTCTTATTTTAGGCATTTTTTAAAATTATTATTTGGAGTTGGATTTTTAGGAGTCCGCTGATGGATGTATATACACATAAAATATCTGAAAGATGCAGCAGGTCGGTGTGAAGGCTCCTGGTATTTCCCCACACTTTATTCTAAGGCATTTTCCCCAACAAAAATATATTTAAAGGGATAGTAATACTTAAAATGTAAAAAAAAAAAAATATGTCGTAGGGTTTATCCCCCTGAGTAAAACAAGAGTACTCCCACTGCTGAAAAGGTGTTTCTTTCAAAAGTTATTAATTTTTAAAGTTGAATTCTTTAGGTGCAATATCACAGTGGCCTGAAATTGTACAGTGGCGCTGTTGCTACACTATCCTATGGAGATTTATGGTCCCGGGACCAGAGCTGTCCATAGGATGGTGTAGCAACAGCGCCACTGTACAATTTCAGGCCACTGTGATATTGCACCTACAAAATTCAACTTTTAAAATTAATAACTTTTGAATGAAAGACCTTTCAGCAGTGGGAGTACTCTTGTTTTACTCAGGGGGATAAACCTACAACATATTTTTTTTTTACATTTTAAGTATTACTATCCCTTTAATAAAAAATGAAGACTAGGAGTACAGGTGGTCTTATTTAACCCTTTGAGTGCCAGAGGAGATAGGCAACTGAAGCCATTTCAGAGCAAATCAACGTCACCATATCAAATGTGAAGCAATGCATTGTGTACATCCCTTGCATTTAAGGGGTTAAAACCTTATTTTGGTGAGAATTAGGATTATATTTATTTGCCTACTGTGGTGCAGTTGGTTTGCTCTGGAACAGCTTGGTGTTGCTTTTATTCATAAGGCCCCATGGCATTTAACCCTTTGAGTGTCAGAGGTGTACAATGCATTGCAACCCTCTCTCTGGCACGCCAAGCGTTAAGAGGGTAAGATTAAGAACCCATCAATCCTGTTCCTTTAATAAATAGCCTCCCTTCCCAACCACTACCATTTCTTCCAACGCAAACACCACTCAAAACGTTCATTAACCCTTTGAGTGCCAGCAAGGTATTCTCAGCCACTGAAAGGGTTAACCTCCATCTCTTGATGAGGCTGCATCCCCATCATTTTGCAGTTCTGAATCCTGGCATCGAGGCTCCCAGCCTGTCTTACTGTCTGGGGTCTGATGAAGGTGCACAATGCAGCGCGCTTCGCTCTGGCGTGAAGCACAAAACGCTCAGTGTGCTGTTTATCAGTTGTTATAGAGACTGCTGAGGTGTCGTCATCGGCTGTTCCAGCTGCATTATTTCCTATGCATGAGGGAATTGGTGCTGGCAGCTCACTACTACAGAAAAGGAATGCGCAAAGTGGGCCAAAGGTTTACATCTATCCACACATTCCGAGACAGGACTCTCACTTTCCTACCCCTCAGCCTGGCCTAGCAAGGTTTGTGCGAATACGTAATCTCAGTCTAATAAAAATACTGTTTACCATTGACTTTTCATAGCTCAGAGTGCCTCGGAGAACATACTGAATGCCAGATGTGCCTCTGGCAGATAAAGTCTTAAAGGGATAGTAATGTTTCAAAATAAAAGTAGCTCCAATTAATCTTCATAATATTTGGGCCACGGAGAGTGTTATTTTAATACTGTCAGAGCTGAAGTACAAGAGTAATTGAATGATAAAGTATCCCCCTTCCGCACCTTTTACCTAGTATAAGCCGCCTCCCCTCAGATGTGGAATCTGGTCTCCTGACCGGACAGGTTGCAGTAAGGGACAATCTTCTTACTGTGAACATAAGGAAAACCCTGCCCCACTTGACAGTTTTTTCAGGTTTTTCCCTTATGCCAAATGAAGATTGTCCCTCTCCGCAAGCCATCTGGACACCACCCTGCTGCTCTGAGCTGAGCTGTGTTGCATCAGTAGAAGGGAAATGTACGGATACTCATTTAAAGGGACAGCAATGTTTAATTTGACACATAGCTCAGAACGTTGTCTATTTGTGATAGTACTGCTGTGAGACTTCTTAATCTTCAAAACGTGCTAGTTACAGTGTAATATGTTGAAGGTGATCCCTACTGCACCTTTGCCCAATAGCAAGACACCTCCCCATAGATCTGAAAACCAGTCCTGGGATCAGACAGATTACGACAAGGGACAATCTTTCCTCGTTCAGTATAAGGAAAAAGGGCAGGTTTTTGCTAATATTGCTTGAAGATTGTACCTCGTGATCCGCTGTCAGATCTGGGACAGAAATGCTTCCATCGGGGAAAGGGGCATGAGGGATCAACTTCAACATATTATTACAGTGTAAGTAGCATGGTTTAAAAAGTAAGAGCATCGCACAGTAGTACTATTAAATATGATGAACGTACTGAGCTATGTGTAAAAAAAAATGTGTTTAAAGGAGCAATAAACTTTTTAGGAAAACCTATAGGTTATATAGAGCTTTTCCTGCTGTGTAAAACAAGAGTAATCCCACTGCTATCAATTGTTTTATTCAAACTTTATTTTCAAATAATCAGGAAGTGAATTTACTGTGTGTTTACTTCCTAATAGTTCTGACAGGAAGTGGCGAACTGTTTGTCACTGACTTTCCTCTCCATTAGAATGTGACAGAATAACTCATTGGAATTTGACCACTAGAAGGTACTGCTAATGTAAAAAAACACAGGTTTAAACAATAATACTAATGTAAAAAAAACACAGGTTTAAGCAATAACTACTCTGGAAATTTGCATCCATCAGCAGTGGGAGTACCCTTATTTTACTCAACAGGAAATGCCCTAAAATATATATATTTTTTTTAATAAAAAAAGTTTACTGCTCCTTTAAGCCTCTGCATGCCAGAGGGGTACCCAACCCATTGCTTCGGATTGCCTTCTGGAACGCAAAAGGTTGAATGCTAAAGAGTTTCTATGTAGTACTGCAAACTCCCTAGTGCCAGTTACAGTTTCCTGGCACAGAAAATACCTCTGCCCATACAAAAAAGAGTGAAAGAATCTTTAACCCCTTGGTGCACATTACTCTTCATTGTGTTGGAAATCTCACTAGCATCCCATCATGGAAATTCTTGGATGGCAGTGTGGCTGCATGTTGCTCTTCCATCCCAGAATATTATGTGGCAAAAAAAGTTCTGTGGTCTTTAGCGGCCACCCTGTGCCAGATCAGATGGTCATTAAGGGGTTAAGACAAACCATTCTGCACAGTAACCAATCAGTGACAAAGCTGTATCCAGTGACAATATTCAGTAGTCTACTGAACAAGCGTTTGCATGAACATTGGATATTTATCTCAGCAATTTGCAGCTAGACCGCTTTTGTTTTTTTATGCCCCTCGAACTCTGCACACATTAAAAAAAAAATAATAATAATAATAATAATAAAAAGTAAATTAAAAAATACAAAAACCACAATGCTCTCCGCATAATTAGCTGTTACAGCAGCAAGCGAGCGATAGTAATTGGGATTTTTTTTCCACGTCACTTGATTCACTGCAAGAATCAGTAAGTGCTACAATAGTCTATTTTACAGTTACATGTAAGATAGCATGTGCTTTACTGTGGTACTATCACTTTAAATTCAAAGGAAAGTATAATTTGTCATCTATGGTGCAAGTCATTGTTCCTCTTTTGTCTTGTACATACTGCCCTCAATGTCAGATGTAAAATGCAGTAAAAAAAAAAAAAAAGTGTTCCAGGTGCCAAAATACATCTGCCATTTAATGACAGGGTTAACCCCAGTGAAATGAGGTTGATTAATCCTGCGGGGTAACTTGGGACTGAACTTCACGCTAGGCTCATCCTCCTAATTATCACTCCCACCAGCCTAAAGAAACAAGAGGCTCATTACTAACCAGCCATGCGTAAGCAGGACCAAGCGGGGCTCAGCGCCTATGGCTTTTGCTTAGGAAGTTTAATTTATGCTGTGTGGTCATTAAACAAAAACTAATTAGGCAGATGTAGGCTCCTATTAATGTGAACGTTCAATGGAGGCATGGCCTTGGAGGGGGAGTAAAGAAAAGGAGAGAGCAGGAAAAAAAAAAAGAATTATATATATATATATATATATATATATATATATATATATATATATATATATTTATTATTATTTTTTTTTTTTAATCGAGAATTGCTTCTTTTTTAGTTTATCCAACATGGACTTAACCCTTTGAGTGCCAGAGGGGTACGAAATGCATTGCAAAGCATTCTGTACCCCTCTGGCACTCAAAGGATTAATCCCTTAAGGACCAGACAGGTGTTAAACGCATTGCAGATCCTCTGGTTCCTAACACCTTAAGGAC
Source organism: Rhinophrynus dorsalis (assembly GCA_037306005.1). Lineage (NCBI taxonomy): Eukaryota > Metazoa > Chordata > Amphibia > Anura > Rhinophrynidae > Rhinophrynus > Rhinophrynus dorsalis. The sequence continues at coordinate 56,925,373 of CM074726.1, read as the reverse complement.
CGGTGACGTGCCAAGACTGTCACTGGTGGATTTGTGTTAAGGACTGGTGAGTCCTGGAAAGTCATGGAATTCTGGGATGGGAGCACATAAGTGAAATCACAGAGAGCGGGACTGTTCGCCTCCTGATTCTGGTGATAAAATTATAGTGGTCATGATCATTAGATAGAGAGCAATCGGGAGGGGGTGCTACCAGACAGAAGATCTGAGCGACTTTGTATTGAATGCGAACAAATTAACTCCTACGTAAACATCCCTCCATCCTTCCTGCCTGTTGAATACACTGCTCCGTAGTTACGTTTGCTCAGGAGTGAAACAGACAAAGCCATAAAGCGACTGCGGCCTCAGTGGACACAGAGGTCCAGACAGGAAAGGTCAGACAGAGGCCAATGGCTGTATTGCTAAAACCCCTGGCAAACCTGCCAGCCTCCTGTCTGTGCAGTCCCTGGGCCTGCCCATCGCCCCCTCTCTTTGTGGTGTGAACGGTTTCTCCTCCCTAACCACACAAAATTGTGTTCCAAGGAACAAGTCCTGTCTGCATGGAGGGCATATCAACTCCTGGGAATAGACAGTGTGTGTGTGTGGGGGGGGGGTTATGTTTTTTGTAATTTGCATTGACTGGAAGAAGCTAGAGTGGGTCTAAAATGTAATGCTATTTGTTGCAGACTCCTTTGGCACTGAAATGGTTAAAAGAATAATATTGAAACATCCTGCTGAGTAAAACATGGGAGGTTCCACTGCTGAGGAATGCTATATTCAAAAGTTATAGCAAGTCAAACGTTTTTGGATGCATCGTCCTTCATGGCCTGAACTTTTACGGAAGTGTTGTTGCTACAACATCCTATGTAGCTTTATGGCCAACTCACCAGAGGCCTCCATAGACTGTTGTAGAAACAGAACCACCATAATATGTTCAGGCCCATGGAGGTACTGACCCCACCCCCACCCCAAAAAACGAAACTCCGATCTCCAATAACTTTTTAATAAAACATCTCTCAGCAGTGGGAGTACATTTTAGACCAACACATGTGGATGGAAGTTGCATGCAAATTAAGCTTTAAAGGGATAGTAAAGTTTCAAAATAAAAGCGGCTCTAATTAATCTTCATAGTATTTGGACTTTGGAGAGTGTTATTTCAATACTGTCAGAGTTGTAGTTCAAGAGTAATTGAATGATAAAGTATCCCCCTCCCACCCCTTTTACTGATGTAACACTGCTCACCTCAGAGCAGCAAGACTGTCTGGATTGGATGTTATAGGGTAAATATGATTTGGGTTCATAACCTTTCAACCCTCATGTTCTCCTACGCCACCCCGTGTAGAAAATATATCTTAGGTACATAAACCTCAAATATA